>CM057149.1:4750860-4898298 GCA_029964075.1 Patiria pectinifera
GAGAGGAAGTGGCGATCTTCCAAGCTTGAAATACATCATCAGTTGTATCGCCAACAATGTCAGCGAGTTTTCGCTGAAGATCTAGCTGCTCGATTCAGCAACTTCTTCACCAGCAAGATAGAATCTATTCGTGCCAGTCTGCCAGCCATCAATCAAACATCTTCGTCACGTAAAACTCGTGCAGTCTTAGACACTCTTGCTCCTGCATCTACAGATGAAGTTCGTAACATCATGGCAAGGTCACCAGCAAAGTCATGTGAGTTAGACCCGATCCCTACCTCTCTTCTAAAAAAATGTATGTCTGCCATTACTCCAGTCATCACTAACATCATCAATGTGAGCTTGGATACTGGAGTCGTTCCTGAAGTCCTAAAGAGAGCGATTGTTCGACTAAAGAAACCTGGTATGGACACAAATTCCTTGCAGAGTTACCGTCCAATATCCAACCTTCCATATCATTTGCAGGAACATTCGCTACTTGACAGCAATCAATCAGCATACCGTTCGAATCATAGCGTAGAAACACTTCTCACAAATTTAACGGACAACGTACTTCAACAAATTGATAATGGAAACATCACAGCCCTTGTTCTGCTTGACAAGTCCTCAGCATTTGACACGGTAGACCATCGTATCCTCATCGATCAGTTATGCTCGTTGGGAGTCAGCGGAACAGCTTTGCAGTGGTTCATGTCCTATCTGACAAATCGCTCTCAGCGTGTATGCATCGGAAATGCAAAGTCTGAAGCTAGCCATCTTGCTTATGGTGTCCCCCAGGGATCAGTCGGTGGTCCTCTCTTGTTTTCAATATATCTTCAACCTGTAGGTAATATCATCAACGCGCACAACATCAAATACCATTGTTATGCTGATGTTATGCTGTTTGTTATGTTTCTTTCCCACCATCTGCCATTGCTATGTCATCCGCAGCAAAACAACTGGAGGCATGCATCAAAGACATCAACACGTGGATGGACTCTAGCGGTCTAAAACTCAACCACTTGAAGTCTGAACTCATTCTTCTGGGCTCAAAGCAAATGCTTGGCAAGGTGGATACGAAGGGTTTTCATGTACAAGTGGGCACTAGCAGTATCTACTCATCTGCCAAAACTCGCAATCTTGGTGTCATCTTCGACACCAATATGTCCTTCCATGATCACGTTTCCCATGTGTCTAGGTCAATCAGATACCAACTTCGCAACCTTGGTTTTGTTCGCAAGTACCTGAGTCGGAATGCAACTGAACAACTAGTCCACGCCCTCATTTCTTCACGCCTTGATTTCTGCAACTCCATATTTGTAAGTCTCCCTCAACAACAGCTAAATAAACTGCAACGCCTCCAAAATTCCGCAGCCAGACTAGTCACTCTTACCAAGAAAGCATGTCACATAACACCTGTCCTTCAGTCTCTTCACTGGCTGCCCGTTGACAAACGCATCACCTTCAAAGTTCTGTTGTTGGTCTACCACGCAGTCCATGGCTCCTCACCAGTCTACTTACAAAACTCAATACAGGCATACCACCCCCCACGCAGGCTTCGATCATCAGACTCCTCCCTTCTTCAAGTTCCTCGATCCCGACACTCCTCGGGTGACCACAGCTTCTCTCACGCAGGCCCCACTCTCTGGAACAGTCTACCCCTCTCTATCCGTCATGCTCCCTCTTCGATCTCCTTCAAACAAGAACTCAAAACCTATCTGTTCACATTCTAATCTTCTCTTCGGCTTGCACCTTGCAATTCATATGTCTTGGACCTAGCATTTATAATTTGTAGTTTTGTCATTTATAATTTTGTCATTTATAAGTTTTGTAGTTTGTGCTTACTCTTTGTATAGCGCCGTGAGCGTCACCTAGTGATGGACCTGTTTGCGCTTAATAAGATGCCACTATTATATATTTATTAAAACATGCACAGGACGTCCACAATGTACATGTACATGTACATGCACGTACGTTGTACATAAGCACAAACATCGTATGTCAGTCAGCCGGCAGCGCTAGCGCACGTGTTGCTGAGGTCAAATCCTGACCACAGTGACCGTTTTAGCCGATTTTCGGTTAACTTTGAAAAAACATGCACAGGACGTCCACAATGTACATGTACATGCACGTACGTCGTACATACGCACATACATCCTGGTAGCAGACCAGTAAATAAACTTCCATAGACCCCAATGGTAAATGCTCCCACTTCAAAAACTCGGGAAAAATACTCACAACTCTCCAAGGTGTTCGAGACACACATCAAATTAAAGCTTATTTCATCATCTGTCATTTTCTTTTCAATTTTTGTGGGGGTCAACTGATGACTTTTAGGAGAAATTTCCATCTGAAGATGATCACCCCTGAAATTAGTCCTAACGCCCATCGCCATTTTGAAAAACGATTCCTACACTCATTGCAAAATAGAGCGATTTTAGGGTCCAAATTACATCCAAATTACACGCCCACAAGTGTAAGTTCATGGCCCACAGCATACTCAAATACCGAAGATTTTGGGGGCATGCAAATCGTGATTTGGCCGGCGTAGGCAACTCGGACCGATTTACTGGTCTGCACCCTATAAAAAGCGAGGTTTTGAAAAATTTCCACAAACCACTTATAATGCACGAAGAAGGATGGATGACTCATATTTCATAAAAAAAATTGCGAGAAAAAAACATCTCTGACTGCGATTTCTGGCCTGAAAACACTGAAAACAAGCCCTCTGTTTGCGGCTACCTTGCTGTAGGGCGCCCCCAACGGGAGTTAATTGAGATTTTGCCCCTTTCGACCCCAACTTACCCCCCCCCCCCTCCCCTTGTTCGCTCGAAATTGCTGTGATCGGACGACGGTCCATCGGCCCCATTCAGATTTTGGGCGCATTTGTTGGGGAACGGCCATTGCTGACCACTTTTGAAACGCTGCCCCCCCCCCATGTTCCGCCCCCTGAAAAAAAACACTGTCGTGGAATGTAAAGCGCCTGCGCAAACATTTGACAACAAACAATGGAAGGCGCTATTTTGAAATTATAAAGAAGCGAGGTTTTGAAAAAAATTCCCCAAACCACTTATACAGCACGAAGAAGGATGGATGACTCATATTTAATCAAAAAATTGCGAGAAAAAAAACATCTCTGACTGCGATTGCTGGCCTGAAAACAAGCCCTCTGTTTGCGGCTACCTTGCTGTAGGGCGCCCCCAACGGGAGTTAATTGAGTTTTTGCCCCTTCCGACCCCAAATTACCCCCCCCCCCTTGTTCGCTCGAAATTGCTGTGATCGGACGACGGTCCATTGGCCCCATTCAGATTTTGGGCGCATTTGTTGCGGAACGGCCATTGCTGACCACTTTTGAAACGCTGCCCCCCCCCCCAGGTTCCGCCCCCTGAAATAAACCACTATCGTGGAATGTAAAGCGCCTGCGCAAACAATTGACAACAAACGATGGAAGGCGCCATTTTGAAATTATTGGTGGCAGACCAGTAAAATAAACGTCCATAGACCCCAATGGTAAATGCTCCTACTTCAAAAATTCGGGAAAAATACTCACAACTCTCCAAGTTGTTCGAGATAGACATCAAATTAAAGCTTATTTCATCAATTTAGTCCTAAAGCCCATCGCCATTTTCAAAACGATTCCTACACTCATTGCAAAATAGAGCGCTTGTAGGATCCAAATTACATCCAAATTACACAGAACTGCAAGCTCCCAGTCCTGTGCACGGCTTCCACCCATATTTGTTACAAACCCTCAAGTTCATGGCCCACAGCATGCTCAAAAACTGAAGATTTTGAGGGCATGCAAATCGTGATTTGGCCGGTGTAGGCAATTTCGGACCGATTTACTGGTCTGCACCCTCGTATGTCAGTCAGCCCGCAGGGCACGTGTTGCTGAGGTCAAATCCTGACCACAGTGACCGTTTAAGCCGGTTATCGGCTAACTTTGACAGACTTTATGTTCATGCATAGTCAGAGACGTAATATTGATTAAAAATAATGCGGAAAAGCCCTACGTTATGTTGCAAACATCCGGACTCCCGAGCCGCGGCCTCCTGCCGTCTCCAGACTGTTCCTGCTTGAGGCATACGAGCGGATGAACTGCGGCGTCTCTTGGGTCAACGCCCGGGCTGGAGACACACTGGTTCCGTGCCTCCAGTCGGCAGCCCTGCCTGCCTGCCTCCCCCTTTGAACCCCCACTGCCTTGTGGGAAGACTTTCTGTCAAAGGCTAGGAGAAGGACACTCCAAACTCAAACCCGGCTATCCCTTCCACCAGCCGTCGCGTCATCGACGTTCCGCTGGAGCCCGGAGGAGATATCTCAGGGTGCCTCTGTGTGTCGCGAGCACTCTGGCACCTTAAACCATAGCGAAGGCTGGAGTACAAAAAGTCCTGCGGCGATGGATCAAAAGCGTCAGTGGCAGGCTTGAGGAGCTGGGAGCCATTAGCTGGAAGTCTGCACGTAGGCGGTCTGAGTGTGATGGCCGTGGCACGTCTGCAGAGCGGTGGAATGCCAAGGTCCTGCTCAGACGACCAGGCAGCCCTGTTCAGGGAGGCACTGCCTGCCCACATCCTGGGACGCTCCGATAAAAGGAGGAGTAAACAAAGCCCGCTCATCTCATTCCTGGCCGGGTCGCCACGCCCGGTGGGATCTCCATTTTGTGGCCGAAAAACACAACAACAAAACAACGACTGTATAAACTGGCATCTTGGAACGTAAGGACGATGCTAGACAACCCCTCAGAGGAAGACAGCTTTGATCGATCGAGAACTGGAACGATACGGCATCCACATTGCAGCACTCCAAGAGATGAGGTTCAGTGGCACTGGGAGCTTACGAGAAAAAAAATTACACCTACTTCTGGTCCGGTCGAGATGTGGGGCAACGCCGTGAGGCTGGCGTCGCTTTTGCTGTCGCCAACCAACTTCTCCCGGAAATGACCACTCACCCTGTCTGCATCTCCGATAGGATGATCTCTCTGCGTCTGCAACTCTCGGCTGCTGACAACCGTCATATGACACTATTCTGCGTATACGCGCCAACTATGACAAACGACGACGCAATCAAGGAGGAGTTTTACCACTCATTGCGCCGTCACCTTGAAGCTGTACCCAAGTCGGACAAGTTAGTGGTACTGGGCGACCTTAATGCACGTGTGGGGAGTGATCACACACTGTGGCAACGATTGATCGGTAAGTTCGGCAGAGGGAAGCTAAATTCGAATGGCGAGCTACTACTCAACCTCTGCACTGAACTACACCTAGCTGTGATCAACACCTTTTTCAATATCCCGCCGAGGTGGTTCTACAGCTGGCAGCACCCTCGATCAAAGCGATGGCATCTCCTTGACTATGCGTTGGTCCGCAGAGTTGATCTTACTGATATACTCAGCACCAGGGCCATGCGGGGAGCTGACGGTGACACCGACCACGTAATGATTCGAACAATCTGCCGATTCACGGTCGAAGCTAGATGCAGGCGGACTGCAAAGGCGCCGCCTAAGAAATTAAACACAGACAAGCTGCAAGATCCGCACTGCCGAGGATCACTGGCCCGTGCTATGGCTGAGCGTCTGGAAGCACTGCCACCTGCGGCAACTCTGACCGTAGAACAGGCATGGACAAATCTCAGAGACAACGTGTATGAGATAGCGGCTTCCGAGCTGGGTCAACCGAAACGCAAGCACGCAGACTGGTTCGACGAGAACGACCAGCAAATAAAGGCCCTCCTGGAAGAAAGGAGAATCGCACATCAGGCCCTCCTGACTGGTCGCCGGACCAGGCAAGCAAGCAAGCGCTACAATGATGTGAAAGCCAGAGTCCAGAGAGAGCTGCGAGCCATGGAGGATCGATGGTGGCTTCAGAAGACAGAGGAGATCCAGAAGCTCGCCGACTCGAACGATTCCAGGGCTTTCTTTGCGAGTCTGAAGGAAGTCTATGGCCCGCAATCCACTGGTTCCACACCAATTCTGAGTGCCGACGGTATGGTCCTTCACACAGAAAAGCCGGCAATTCTCCAGCGGTGGCGTGAGCACTTTAAAGAACTGCTGAATCGCCCCTCCAACATATCACCAGAAGTGTTTGACCAAATCAACGTGCACCCAGCTGACGTCTCACTCGATCTGCCCCCCACCACCATCGAGCTTGAAAAAGCAATTCAGGCCATGAACCTGGGACGTGCCCCCGGTACCGACAAAATTCCCGCAGAGGTCTTCAAACATGGTGGCGTTGCTCTCAGGCAACGCCTACTTGAGCTGCTCCACAGATGCTGGGATACAGAAGAACTGCCACAGGACTTCAAGGATGCCATGGTGGTACCAATCTTCAAGCGCAAGGGGGATCGCCACAAGTGTGGCAACTACCGTGGCATCTCTCTACTGTCGATCGCAGGCAAGATCCTGGCCAAAGTCCTGCTCAAGCGTCTTCAGCGGGTAGCGGAAAGGCAACTCCCTGAATCTCAGTGCGGGTTCCGTGCCGGACGCGGCACCTGCGACATGATCTTCACACTTCGACAACTGCAGGAAAAGTGCGTCGAACAGCAAAAACCTCTGTACGCAGTGTTCATCGACTTTACAAAGGCCTTCGACACAGTTGGACGCGATGGCCTTTGGAGACTCCTGCAGATGTACGGTTGTCCTGCAAAGTTCACAACACCTGTTCAGCAATTTCACAACGGTATGATGGGATCGGTAACACAGGCAGGAGACACATCAGAACCTTTCGCCGTCAAACACGGCGTTAAGCAGGGCTGTTTTAGCGCCGACGTTATTTACCCTGTTCCTAACGGCGGTTCTCCAGGTCACGAACCAGCATCTGGATGAGGGCGTCTACCTGCGAACTCGTTTCGACGGAAGGCTGTTCAATCTGGCGCGTTTGAAAGCACTCACAAAAACCCACCTCACCTTTATTAGAGATCTTTTTATGCCGATGACTCAGCTTTCTTTGCTCACTTTGTCGAAGCCCTGCAGACTATCTTGGACCGTTTTGCACAAGCTGCCAGGGCCTTCGGCCTGACAATCAACCTCGGGAAAACGGTAGTGCTCCACCAACCGTCACCAGGAGACCCCTATGTAGCGCCAAACGTCACACTGGAAGGGACCACTCTGGAGGTTGTCGAGCAGTTTTCATACCTTGGCAGCATCATCAGCAACGACAACTCCCTGGACGCAGAACTCAATAAACGGATTCAGGCCAGCTACGCTGCCTTCGGTCGGCTAAAGGATCGGCTTTGGAAGCGAAGGGGGATCCGACCAAGCACCAAATGCAAAGTGTATCGTGCGCTTGTGCTGAGCTCCCTGCTGTACTCGGCGGAGACGTATACCCTGTACAGACGGCACGTCAAGAAGCTACAGACCATTCAGCAGCGCCACCTCCGGTCTATTCTCAACATCTCATGGTGGGATCGGGTTACCAACGATGAAGTGCTGCTTCGAGCGGGCATGCCGAGTGTGGAGCACATGTTGCTGAAAACTCAGCTCCGCTGGACTGGGCATGTCGTGCGAATGGAGAAGCACAGACTGCCGAAGATCCTCCTCTATGGCGAGCTCTTGGAATCACCCAGACAGCCAGGCAGGCCAAAGCTGCGCTACAAAGATGTCATCAAACGCCACCTCAATGCCACCAACATCTCAATCAACAACTGGGAAAATCTGGCCATGGACCGTCCTGGCTGGCAAGCTGCAACGAAAGATGGCGTCCAAACTGCAATCGCGGATACCAAGCGGCGAAACGCTGAAGCCAGACGCCGACGTCATGAAAGGCAACAACGGCGCAACTGATTTTATAGTACTCCCGAACTCTTCGATGACGAAGATCTGCCACACACACATGTTGCAAACAGACATAGATCTCTAGTTGGCTGTTTCGGCACTTTTGCCGAAACAGCCTTTGTTTTCGTTAAGATTTTTATTTTTTTCTTTTATTGTTTTTAGCTTTTCCGCAAAGTGCAAAAAAGCGTTTGTTTTTGTTCTCTTTTTTTTTTGGCTTTTCCGCAGAGTGCGGAAAAGCCTTTGTTTTGTTCTCATTTTTGGGGGGCTTTTTCGCAATTTTGCAAAAAAGATTTTTTTTTTTTTTTTTTTTTTTGGCTTTTCCGCAAAAAAGCGGAAAAGCCTTTCTTTTTGTTCTAATTTTTTTTTAGCTGTTCCCAATTTCAATTTTGAAAAGACCCTAATTGAAACAACATTGTGTAATGATGACGTTATGATGACGTCATCCGGTGTTTATTTATGGGCACTTAAATTGTGACACTTTTAATATTTAAAAATGCATAAGAAATCAACCGTACGCCTCCGCAGCATTCTGTTGCCGTCAAGTGGTAAAATAGGTTAAGGTCTTTATTTCATTCAGTGTGCGTGAAATCACGTGACCCTTGCTTCCGGTCGAAAAAGGCCAAAACCGGAAGTGGCTTATTATTTAAAAGTGGTAATAGATATGAACTTGCTTTTAACGGTGGTAGTCTCTTGGCTGATAGTGTTTTTCAAATCATCTACTGATGACGTCATGCAATCTTCGAGCGCCCTCTAGCGACGGGTAAAACAATTTCAAAAATGTATTTTGAATAGATGTCTGTGGCTAAGTTAGTCGGAATAGCCTAAATATTGGCATATATGATGACCTTGACCCCCTTAGAACGTGTGAGAAGTTTTAGGCGTATGACGTCATCAGACCAGAAGTTATAATGAAAAGACCCCTTTTCCTTTGAAAATTCATGAAAAATCAACCATGGCAGTTTTTATATTAGTTTTACTTTAATTGTTGATTTAAGGGTGGGTCTAAAACCTATCAAAGCTTCGAGGTAATAAGCGTACTCAAAAATGCCTTGCGCACGCTTAAAACTTTAGGTTGACAATACCTCTGCTTTAAAACATGCACAGGACGTTCACAATGTACATGTACATGCACGTACGTTGTACATACGCACATTCATCGTATGTCAGTCAGCCCGCAGCGCACGTGTTGCTGAGGTCAAATCCTGACCACGGTGACCGTTTTAGCCGATTTTCGGCTAACTTTGACAAAACATGCACAGGACGTCCAAAATGTACATGGACGTGCACGTACGTTGTACAGACGCAAATACATCGTATGTCAGTCAGCCCGCAGCGCACGTGTTGCTGAGGTCAAATTCTGATCATAGTGACCGTTTTAGCCGATTTTCGGCTAACTTTGACAGATTTTATGTTCATGCATATTCAGAGACGTATTATTGATAAAACAAATCATGATGCGGAAAAGCCCTATGTTCAAACAGACATAGATCTCTAGTTTTTCTTTCTTCTTCTTCTTCTTCTTCTTCTTCTTTTTGTTCCACTTCAAATGCCATTGACTTTGTGCACGTTTTTTTCTCAGTGCCACTTTTGGCATTAATCTTTGCCATACATCATTCAAACTTAGGATAAACATAGTCCCTATAGCAAAGATGTGTCCCGAAGATTGACGTCATGGTGACGTCATCGACTAATTTATTATAGATTGTTGAATATTTAACTTTTCCCATAGACTTTTTACACAGAAATTTAAAAAAAATTGTCGATTTTCAAAGGACATTTTTGACTCTTTGCCAGTAATTCATTTACGCCAATCTTTGTCCAAGCAAAGACCCCAGTTTGTAATTGGTATTTATTTTAAAGCCTAAAGCTTTTGCAAATTGACATTGCTGTTTACTTTAAAGTACTCGTGGTTTGGCTAAAGGTTTTAACACTTGTGTAATAACAGTACCCTTTCAGGACCCTACTTTGCAGGAAAGGCCAGAAATATTGTGGTGCAAAATCACTATCGAACTAAACATGGGAGAGAAAAGCACCTGTTCATCATCGGGATTCCAAACCAACACCAGTTTCATAATTGGGGTAAAATTTGCAGGGGGCACTTGGGGGCCTGTTTTTCTTGGGGGGGGGGGCACTCAATCAGTTCTGTCACAGTTAAAACACTGACCAGGGGGACTACCACCAGATTATTTCCTTCTCTAATTTCATAGTGCAGGATGTGACAGCCCTTGTGCAAAGAGTACTGGGTTTCAATCCTAATGAGAACCATATTTTTTTTTATCTTATCCCATATTTGTTTCTTTCATTTCGATCAAGCACCAAACCAAATACTACATTCTGTATGTACATTCCACAATGCCAAACCTGGAGTGTTAAATATGACACAAACGGTGTTAATCTTGATTTTTTCCCGTTATCTATATATGACGACACACTTGGTGTAAAATATAACCAATTCTTGGAATTAACTTTTAAATTTCGAACGCAGATTTTTTTCGTTCGAACGCAGATTTTTTTCGTTCGAACGCAGATTTTTTTCGTTCGAACACAGATTTTTTTCGTTCGAACGCAGATTTTTTTCGTTCGAACGCAGATTTGTTTCGTTCGAACGCAGATTTGTTTCGTTCGAACGCAGATTTTTTTCGTTCGAACGCAGATTTTTTTTCGTTCGAACGAAGATTTTTTTCATTCTTACGATGATTTTTTCAATTTTTTTTTCCACCTATGTCCCTTTAAAAGCTCCGTAGAGACGTATTATTGATAAAAAAATCACAATGCGGAAAAGCCCTATGTTCTGTTGCAAACAGACATAGATCTCTAGTTTTTCTTTCTTCTTCTTCTTTTTCTTCTTTTTGTTCCACTTCAAATGCCATTGACTTTGTGCACGTTTTTTTTCAGTGCCACTTTTGGCATTAATCTTCGCCATACATCATTCAAACTTGATTTTCAAAGGGCACTTTTGACTCTTTGCCAGTAATTCATTTACACCAATCTTTGTCCAAGCAAAGACCCTAATTCAAACAACATAGTGTAAAGATGACGTCATGATGACGTCATCCGGTGTTTTGTTATGGGCAATTAAATTGTGACACTTTTAATATTTAAAAACGCATAAGAAATCAACCGTACGCGTCCGCAGCATTCGAAACATTTCAAATGTTTTAGACTTACCCTTCAATCAACAATTAAAGGGAAAATGCAACATTTGCAATCATCCAAAAATAAAACTACCAAATCATTTTGAAATACCTTGCTGGACTGTAAGTGAATGAGAGTGTAAAGCCTCTCTACTGTCCTATGTAATTACAGTGGCTTTGGGTTCGCTTATTAGTTAATCGGTGCACAGTTATGAATAAATGGAAAAAAAGTCAAACTAATTTACAAAGATTCCTCCATGTACTGATACTAATATCTATAGAAAGAATGCAAAACTCTTCCTAAACAAGTAAAAGTGCAATTTAGGTGTAAAAAAAATACGATTAAGGCAGAATTTATAAAACAGCAACATGATTAATACAAAAATATTATAGGAAAACAGAAGAAAATTCGGGAACTCACCTATTTCAGAATAAACGGAATGAACAGACTCATGTATAGGAGGCAAGGTGGCATTGATCCTGACTGTCCGCACGCTGAAGCCAGAATGCCGTCAACCACTTACATAAGGCCTATCCCGAATTTGACAGGGCAAGAAGCTAGCATCGACTCTGAGACAGGCGCTATTTATGTAATTGTTGGCCACAATTAATGGAATAATTGATTGAAATGGCTGGCCAACCCTGTCCACCACCACCCCCAAAAGAAAGGGCATTTTTGTTGTTGTGACATATATTTTTAGCAAAAAATCGTTTTCGTTTAGCAAAAAAATGCAGGTGCTTTCCTTGACCCTTTTTTTTTTTTTTATTTCCAGCAGTCGACAAACTACTGATAGGTAAGTTGCCTCGTTTGTGGTAAATTTTTAATTGGGGAACAGTTTATGTTCTATTCAAATTGCTACACATACTGGCAAAAGGTACTGTACGTGTTTATTTTTATCATTTGTATACCATAGACTTGAGCATAACTGATCGCTTTGCATCATGTACAAAAAAGTGAGTTGTGAAATTTGCACATCAGTCTCAAGTGATAGTAAATGATTTTTTGGGTACCAGATATTTGTTACACGAAAGAGTTCTTAGTTACGTGGGTCAGAATCACAGAAAAACTCACTGAGACCGATCTTACGCAAGTATTCCTTGAGATTTTGCATGGCCGAGTTCATATCTGGTTCAAAGTACTGGGAGTGAAATAAACATTGATACTCTTAGAGAAAGGTTTAATGTTTCGCCCAGATAGTATGAGTAGGAATGAGTAGGAAAGGTTGCAGTTTTGGAAATGTGTGGTGGTGAGTTCATTTGGGAATTCATTTGACAAACCTATACGACCTCTTCACTGTCCTATGTAAATACAGTTGCTGTGGGTTCGCTGATAAGTTAATCGGTGCACACCACCTACATGAGGCCTATCCCAAATTCGATAAGTCAAGAAGCTAGATCAAGTCCCAACCAGGCGCTATATATTACAGTTGGCCACAATTAATGGAATAATTGATGAAAATGGCTTGCCAACCCCTGTCCATCCAAAAACAGATCAGTTTTGCTGGTGTGACATATATATTTGCCAAAAATGCAGATGCTTTCATTTACTATTTTTGTTTGGTTTGATTTCCAGAATTGAAACATCCTGATCAAGGTAAGTTGACTTTGTGTTCTCTGAATTTTCACTTGAAGTACAGTTTAGGTCCTTTTCAAATTGGTACACATACTTCCAAAGTGTACTGCACATGTTTATTTTCATCATGTGTAAACCATGAACTTGCCCATTTACTGATTGTTTCCCTTCATATTCATGTATAAAACAAAAAAACCGAAACAGTGACTTGTGAGCTGAGAACTTGAACATATATAAAGTCTAAAGTGATGGAACACGACTTTTGGGGAGTAAGATTTACATTTTACATAGAGGAATTCTTGATCACAATTATGGGACGGAATCAAGGCAAAACTTACTGAGACGGATTCTACGGTAGTATTCCGTGAGATCTTGGCTGAGCTCTGGCTGATTCACATAACGGAGAGTGAAACAAAAGTTAACACCCTATAAGTGGAGAGAAGTTTTATGTTCAGCGTCAGATATGGATGAGGAGGAAGGTTAACTATGGCATTGGAAGGGGGTTGTGGTTAGTTGCCCTTTTGGCAATTCATATTAACTTCTCCGCTGTCGTATGTAATTCCAGTGGCTTTGGGTTCACTCATCTTGTATACGTATATAACCATTAAAATTCATATACTTGAACTCTGGTCACTTTTTTAAAGTTCTTACTCCCTATGTGTAACATTCTTTTAAATACAAATTTTGAGCATACGTCCCCTTTATTTGCCAATTTGAATATTTTAAAACTTGTTGAATCTTTTTTGTGTGTTCATTTTGGCTAAATTTATTTTTAAATACACTCGTAATTTATTACCTCAAAAATCTTTTTTACCTAGTTTTTTAGTTCACACTCACCAGACTCGTAGTTCAGCTGAAGGGGATCTTTTTGTGAAATCAAGCAGAACCGAGTTTTTTAAAAAGAGTGTCTTTCATAAAGGGGTCCTATGCTAGAATGGTTTAAATACAGACCTTAAACGGTCAGCCATTTCTTCATCTTCTGGTAAAATAACCCTATCGAATACTATTACTGATTTATACAACACTTTATTTATTTGCATCTCTTCATATTTTATTGCATCGAATGTATTGATCCTTATGTATCTATTGCCCGGTCCCATGCATAACATGTAATTGTCCCCATTATTTGTATGTACTTTTGTCCTTGTGCCAGTATATTCTTTTGTTTTTGACTTCACAGGGAAGGGGAACAAAAAGCAATTGCTTCTCCCTTTTCTTACATGTTAACATCACTTCATTATTTATTCATTATATATTGCTAAAGACAAAATATTTCTTTTGAACAAGTTACAGAGTATGATGAGCATTGTTATCAAATTCTTCAATGATGTTGACATAAAATATATGTATCTGTAATTAAATAAAATGGAATGAACTTATTGTTTGTAACTGAAGTAGTGCCAACAAAACACAATCAGTAGGTCTTTATTAATTAGTGAATAGTCCTACAGGTGATTGTGTCTTTGCAATTGTACATAAAGTTAACATTCACCAGTCAGAAGAGATAAACGTGCAACAACTATATGTGATTATAAGCTAGGAATAATTATATTTCAAATCCCCACTAGGAAACTTGCAAGTATTCAGTGAATACTTACGAATAAATGAATAAATTATCAGACTAATTAAGAAAGAATACTCTAAGCACTAATACTAAAATGGACATTTATATCAATGTGACGGTTGCGATGCGAACCCCCCTCTATTTATTTTTACATTACGTAATCGTTTTCTGTTATTTAAATTGCGAGCGCCCTCTTGGTTTTGTAAACCAGTTCGCGCGCTTTCCACATTTCGTCATTCTGTTTTCGGTCGAAGACCAAGTAACACGTTGTCTCTGTTCCTCAACAGGTAATGATCTTTTTACATTTTACCTCAATCTTTCTCATAATAATAACTTATATTAATTCACAGTTAACAGGTACTATCCTTGAGTAGATTTAGATTACTCTTAGGTCATATTAGTTGATTTTGGAAGCATATTCGACTATTTCAGGATATTGATTGATTTGTGATTTGTCATGTATTCAAGAATTCATTTAATTATCTTATCGTAAGAGTGATAGATATTTCGATATTGTAGAAGAA
The DNA here is from genome assembly GCA_029964075.1 of Patiria pectinifera. Taxonomy (NCBI): domain Eukaryota; kingdom Metazoa; phylum Echinodermata; class Asteroidea; order Valvatida; family Asterinidae; genus Patiria; species Patiria pectinifera. The sequence continues at coordinate 4,765,400 of CM057149.1, forward strand.
ATTCAGCAGTTCGTTTCTTCATTATTATATAAGATTGGATTAATTATCTTGTATTTATTGGGTTTTCACAATAAAATTCAATATGGCGGACGCTGCCCGAATTTAGGCGCAAACCGCGGGATCTTGTTTAAATATTGATGAATCTTTTTTGGTTTTTAGTATCTAGATTATTTCATAAGTATTTTGTACAGTCATTCTTTTGTATTTTGTATATTTGATTCTGTTTTCGGTCGAAGACCAAGTAACACGTTGTCTTCGTTCCTCAACAGAAATAAACCAGCACAAACTGAGAATCAGCCGTTCAGCCCGTATTATTTAGAAGGGTCACATTTGGTGGAAGATCCGGGTACGGGCTTACCAACGGCAGACAACGATAACCCGACAATCCTGTTCCTTGTCGACGGCCAAGACATCTATCCTGTAGACGACCGGGAAGAGGATCTCGCCCCAAGGATTGTGACGGCAGCATCAGCCGGGGTGCGGGTAGCACCGCAGACAGTGTAGCTGCAGAGCCCTGTTCCAGGCCAACCCGTCCCCGACTCAAGACGTGAAGACGAGCCCGTGTTCCTCACCGTCCGGTAACACCAACCAACACCATCATCTGTTGCAACGGACCGCTGTGTTTCCCGTATTCCAGGACGTGAAGGACCTTGCCAAGCCATCCCCATACCGTCAGCGAGCCTTGAGCGCCAGCCTACCGGAAAAGTCAGCGAGCTGACCCGTCTACCGAATACTGTCACCGAGCCTTGAGCGCCGGTCTACCGGAAAAGTACGTGCATCCACTGGCAGAACTGTTGGAACTACTGGCCGACGCTGACATTCACAAGTCAAGAACTATTTACCGTGAACTTTCTGAAATCGCTGATGATCGGAGTCCCGTGTATATTTCCCAGATTCAAACATTCTAGTTTGTTTTCCCACGGACTCCCACTGTTTGAACATTGATACGATCGCAAAGACACGCACCGTGCACCACCGTTGATCCATAGTACTTCACAACGATCAAGACTACATTGGGCTGATTAACGACGCTGTGTAAGTTACCCTAGTAACCGTTGTTATAAAAGACTACGATTTAATCCAAATACTCACCTGGTTATAAACCCCCCATTGTATTGTGAATTCCGATATGAAAGAAAGCCCTTTCATTAAGTAAGTCGTTGACAATCATTGATCTTGCTTTGCATTCTTGTCCGGCTAGTGTACAAATTGGATTAAGTACTTCAGCGCCAACACTTGGTGCCTTTTGCCTTTATTGACATAATCTTGGTGCAAAACAAGGCAGCGCACACACATTTAGTTTGTGTCTGTCAGTTTGATCGTTTTGTGAATTGATTTTACCTTCTAAATTTTCAGTTGAGTTGGTAATCGAATTTCTTTTTGTGTGTATTCTATTTGCATTGCTGAGAAATTTACTGTTTCATTTGACTTCATTTTCATTTGCTTGTGTAAGCTGGTTCTGGTGTATTGTATTTGAGTATTGTTTATTGTGTTATTTCGAATTGCTTTAACTATTTGTTTTTCATTTTCTGATATATTTGTGCATTTGTCACAGTGATTGAGTTACATAATTGCTGTATTGTGATTACCTTCTGATTGATTGAGTATTTTGTTTATCTTTTCGCTATTTTCACCCTTGAATCCGTTTCCTTATCTGATCCTCAATTCCTTTTCTCTGATTCATCTCATTTGATTTGCATTCGTGAAACTTTTCATATGATGACAATTGCTGGTGTTATTTGTGCATTTTTTCTCGTGCACATTTTCCCCTTGTATACCTCCCCTTTGGACTGTTTTCTCGCAAGTTCAGATTGTTTCCTTCAAAGCAAAATGGCAGCCTCCAGAATGCATATGTCCGACGACGAAATCTTCCCATCAACCACCGCACAAATTGGTCAAATGTCGTCTCGTCGACCTCGACTCAACCTCCCTCAAGACACCAGACCCAAGGAAAGACGCATCCCTCATCAGGCATCTCCCTTTCAAGAAGATCTGCGTAACATCCAGCTCACCACAGACCAAATGCTAACGCAACTGGAAGACATCGAAAGACGACTATCTCGCAGCACACCCCGACAACCAGTACAAGATTCACATATACAGCGTTCAACCCCCATAAGGCCTACCCCCATATTGAGACGAGGTTCTACTTCAACTGGTTATCCAGTGCTTACACCACAGGATCAACACAGACCTGACCGTTCGTCTCCCATGCCTACATCTCAGCATCGTCTTCTTCCATCGCATCAGGTGAAAACTGTACCGATCTTCACTGGGCGTGACCAAGGTGCAACCATTGCCGTTGATGATTGGGTACGAGACGTGAAGTACCTCATCGAGACCACGTCTATGCCTACAGAACTCCAGTTTTCCACCATTGTCAGATACCTCGGCGGAGCCGCCAGAAAACTGGTCCTCAATCTACCTCCGACACATCAGACCCCTAGCCACGCTTTCGCAGAACTCAAGGCACAATTCGGAGATGTTTTTCTAACTGGTGATCCATTGGCCAACTTCTACGAGCGTGTGAGACTTCCCAACGAGGTACCAAGCATATACGCCGTCGAGCTTGAAGCAACATTGAGGATCATCGAAGAAAGATCAAGTCTTAGACGCCCATTTCCAAACAGAAACAGCATGCTCACGCAACAATTCATGAGAGGCGTCATAGATGAAAAAGTCACGCAGAGACTGGCACCAATGAGACCAAGGGAGATGACATTTAGAGAACTCCAAGTTGAGCTTCGTCAATTGGAACGAGAATCTCGAATTGCTGCAGCTGTGAAGACAGAAGCCAAGATCCAGTCCCAGCAATCCCAGCAGATTCGTCCTCAGTACCATCAGCGATCTTCGTCAAGCACGCCAGATGCGACTGACCATCAACGAAACCAACTGGTGGACAATAAGCCCGAGTCCAGTACCGATCACGACGTTTTGCAAGACCTGCTCCTTACTGTACATCAATTAGCCAAAGGATGTAGAAGTGTTCCTTTAAACCCCAAGGGCCCACGGCCGATGGGCAAGCCGTCAGAGGCCAACAACCAACAAGCCCAATGAAGTCTTCTTCAAACAGCGCATCTCGACAATCAACAATATTCCAACATGATAGCAAGCCTCACCATCAACAATTAATTGGTCCTAACAATGAAGATGTAGTCAAGATAAATGGCGTCAATTATACTGCCTTGATAGATTCTGGTTCGCAGATCACTTCAATAACAGAAGACCTTTGGAAGCGACATCCTGAGCTCCAGAACAGAGAACCCTCTCCTACAGAAGTTTCCATCGAGAGTGCGAGTGGGCATAGTGTACCTCACTTAGGCGTCGTACCAGTAACCCTAGATATAATGGACGTTGTTTATGAAGATGTCCCTGCATTCGTGGTGCCAACAGATAGTTACCGCAGAGATGTTCCAGTCCTCATTGGTACCAATGTGATCAGAGCTGTCAAGAGGGATCAGCAAATAGCAAAGAGTAACCAATCAACGCGAAATCTTCAGATGAAGAGCTCTGCGTGGCATGCGGCATTCAGCAGCCTCACCGCTTCGGAACCTGGTAACCCCCTTGATGGTACTATCGGCTACGCGAAGTACATCGGGCGAAATCCCCGAGTGATATCACCAGGCCAAGAAGAAGACATCATTTGTCAAGCACCCCGTGGTCAAGGCCTTCCTTACACCGCAGTCGTCGAGAATTTTCCTCAAAGCTCTTCATGCTTGAAAGTCAGCAACCTAGTCACAGATGTTGGACCTAACTGTCAAGTACCTGTTAGACTGTGCAACATCTCTGCAAAACCCATAACCATCAGACACAACTGTAAACTGGCACAGTTATCGTCCATCTTGCGCATTGATGATCTACCACGCCATCAAAATCAAGATAGGTCACCATCTAGACGGGAAGATAGAGACCATGAATGCACCACTCTGACAGATCAGAGTTAAGTCCATGATGATCCATCAGATGTAAGATTTACACCTCCTGTAGACCTCTCCACCGCGAAATTTGACAGCGAATCACAAAAGAAACAGCTGGAAAATCTTCTTCAAGAATACTCTGATGTATTCTCATCTAGTTCACTTGACTTCGGATGTACATCAACGATTAAGCACAGCATTCCACTCATAGACGATCAACCATTTCGACTTCCTCATCGCCGAGTCCCACCTTCGCAATACCAAGCTGTCAAGGATCACCTCAAGGCCATGGAGGAAACAGACGTAATTCGTAGAAGCAGCAGTCCCTTTGCCTCGCCGATCGTGATTGCACATAAGAAAGATGGCTCCTTGCGAATATGCATCGACTACCGTCGCCTGAACAGCAAAACTGTACGGGATGCTTATCCACTCCCACGCATTGACGAAGCTCTGGATGCTCTTGGAAACGCCCAACTCTTCACCACACTAGACCTTACATCAGGCTACTGGCAAGTCCAAATGGAAGAAACAGACATACCCAAGACAGCCTTCACTACTCCCATGGGCTTATATGAATGTAACTGGATGCCCTTCGGTTTAGCCAATGCTCCGGCTACGTTCCAACGCCTTATGATGACTTGTCTAGGAGAGCAAAACTATGTCACATGTCTGCTGTATCTCGACGACATAATCATTTTCTCTACCAACTTCGAAGAACATCTTGACCGTCTTGCCAAAGTATTCTCATGCCTGAGACAACATGGCCTAAAACTCAAGCCGTCGAAGTGTAACCTTCTCCAAGAAGAAGTAAAGTATCTTGGTCACATTGTTTCGGGCAAAGGTATTTGTAGTGATCCAGACAAAACTTTGCAAGTACAACACTGGCCAACTCGCACTAGCCGCAAATAATTACAACGATTTCTCGGCTTCACCGGCTACTATAGGCGATTCATTAAAGGGTATTCGCACATTGCCTCACCTCTCTACAAACTCACATCCGGTGACCCAAGACGGAAGAAGAGGAAGATCAGAAAAACCTCTACATCTGTAACCCCACCATTCATTTGGACGGATGATTGTCAGATGGCAATGGATCAATTGAAACAACAGTTGACATCTCCACCGATCCTCGCCTACGCCAACTACTCACTCCCATTCATCCTGCAGACTGATGCGTCAGGAGTCGGGCTCAGAGCTGTTCTCAGCCAAGTACAGGAAGGAACGGAACGAGTCATCGCATACGCCAGTAGAGTTCTCAGCCCCGCCGAATCTCGCTACCCAGCGCACAAGCTAGAATTCTTAGCGATGAAGTGGGCAATTACTGACAAGTTTCGAGATTACCGACTGGGCAACCAATTTACAGTGCTGACTGATAACAATCCTCTCCTGTATGTCACCACCTCTGCCAAGCTAGATGCAACAGGCCAAAGATGGATTGCTGCGTTATCCCAGTTCAACTTCACCGTGAAGTACAAACCAGGCAAGAGCAACGAAGCAGCCGATGCGCTATCTCGCAAACCACATTCTGATACCTCGAGGACCATTCCAGAAGGACGCCATCACCATCCCACCTAACATCGTTCAAGCCATCTGCAACAGTCACCCACTAGAACCAAATCTCTTTGTACAGCCTCCAGTAGCTAGATGTGAAGTCATGACCGAGAGTCACATGCCTGGACCAACCAATGACTTGCCTAGACTATCCAAAAAAGACATCATTTCAGCCCAGAGAAGTGATCATAATATCGCCAGAGTCATACACTACATGGAGAAGGGCAGAAAGCCAACCAGAGAAGAGAGAGGTTGCGAACAGCTTGGATGTCTCATCTGTTTACGACAATGGGCAAAGCTCCAGATGAGGGATGGCGTGCTCTATCGTCTGAGAAAGAACCAGGATGGATCAACAGCAGAACAACTTGTTCTTCCTTAACAATACAGAGACACTGTCATGAAATCTCTCCACAATGACTTCGGCCACCTTGGCTTCGACAGAACGCTCGACATGGCAAGAAACAGGTTTTTCTGGCCCAAGATGGCACAGGCATCAAAACCTGGTGCGAGCACTGCAAGAGATGCTGCCTGAGGAAGACTCCCTCCACAAAAACTCGTGTACCTTTGGTCAACATCAGCACAAGTGAACCTATGGAGCTACTTTGCATCGATTATCTCAAGTTGGAAAGGAGCAAAGGCGGTTATGAAAACATACTGGTCATAACCGACCATTTCACCAAATATGCTCAGGCGTTCCCTACTCGCGATCAAAAGGCCGACACGGTTGCCAAGATACTCTGGGAGAAGATAATTCAGCACTATGGATTTCCGGTGAGAATTCACGCGGATCAGGGTCGCAATTTCGAAAGTCAGCTCATCCGGGAACTCTGTAAGATCTCTGGCATCAAAAAAAGTCGAACAACCCCCTACCATCCTCAAGGGAATTGCCTTACAGAACGCTTCAACCACACTCTGCTGAACATGCTCGGTACACTCGAAAAAGACCAGAAGAAAGACTGGAAACAATACGTAGGAACAATGACACACGCCTATTAATTCCACACGACACGACTCTACCGGTTATACTCCATTTTATCTCATGTTCGGCAGACATCCAAACCTACCAGTTGACTTGATGTTCGGACTCAAGTCCACGGAGAGAGAAACACAAAATTACGATGAGTATGTCGAACAGCTGAGGGACAGACTTCAAGCCTCGTATAAAAGGGCCAGCGACTTCGTCAAGCAGGCAAAGGCGAAACAGAAACGCCTTTATGACAGAGGTTCCTGTATCGCCTCCCTACGTACAGGTGACAGAGTCCTTGTCCAAAATAAACATCTGGTCGGAACTAGCAAGTTAGCCGACAGGTGGGAGTCACAACCCTACGTAGTAATATCTAAGCATCAAGATCTTCCGGTGTATACCCTCCGTTCTCTTATAGTCCAGGCAATATAAGGTTTGACCTCAAACAAATTGCAACAGAATTTTTTTTCACCACAGTGCTTTTCTTTAAGGTCCCTAAAATGACATACTAAAAGTCCAAAAAAATCCAAGTGGTGAAAATATGCCTAATTTGCATAAATCCAAAATTGCCGCATATTTTAGGACTTTCACAGTGATTTGGTCATATTTCTCATACTATTAGCTTCTTGAGGAACTTTAAACATGAATTTTAGTCCTTTTACATTGATTTCATCATTATTCTAGTCCTAGGTAAATTTCAAGATCCCTATGTTTCCCAAATTTGCCAAATGCGGTATAATAATTTGCATAAATGCCGTATATTAATTTGCATAAATTAAAGTTAAAATTATGGCTGTCATGTGTTGACATCACAATTGAATTTTCCCTAATAACTTCTAGTTCAGTTACATGTATGTATACGTAAATATCACACCACAGAGCATCTCTATATGGTCCCGAAAAAAAAGTACAAAAAAATCCAAGTGGTGGAAATATGCTTAATTTGCCTAAATTCAAAATAGCCACTAATTATATGATTTTCCTATTGATTTGGCAATAACTCTCGTCCTACATTGCTTTTTGGGGTACTTTAAACAACAATTTGTCCTTTTACATTGATTTCATCATTATGCTAGTCCTGGGTACCCTACTAGATCCCTATGTTTCCCAACTTTGCCAAATGCCGTATAATAATTTGCATAAACGCCGTATATTAATTTGCATATAAATTAAAATTAAAATTATGGCTGTCATGTGTGGGCATGCCACAATTGAATTTTCCCTAATAACTTCTAGTTCAGTTATGTATCACACCACAGAGCATCTTTATATGGTCCCGAAAAAAAAAAGTAAAAAAAAAAACCAAGTGGTGGAAATATGCCTAATTTGCATAAATTCAAAATGGCCACTAATTATATGATTTTCATACTGATTTGGCCATAACTCCCGTCCTGCATTACTTTTCGGGGTACTTTAAACAACAATTTGTTTTACGTTGATTTCATCATTATTCTAGTCCTGGGTACCTTTCGAGATCCCTATATTTCCCAACTTTGCCAAATGCCGTATAATAATTTGCATAAATGCCTTATATTAATTTGCATAAATTCAAATAAAGTAAAGTAAAGTTGAAGTTACAGCACAATTAGAACCCATGTTGGGACTTGGGCCATGGAAAATGGGTTGCGGGGGTAACTATTCATCAGGTTTTGCACTTTTATTGAGTCTGATTTAAGAGGCGCAAGATACATATTGAGTAATCTTCATCCAAGAACAGAATGACAAAGTTAAATACTAATTCTTATCAACTAAAAAGGAACAAGTAGCAAGTCAATTAAATAAAAACACAATCATAGTTAAAGTCGCAATTATTTAAGTGGTTCTCGCTTAATCACTTAACAATATCAGTTTCGAATATGCAACTCAAAATACAAAATACAGAATAGTAAGTGAAATGAAAGCGTAGCTTAACTTCTTATCATATATGATTACTGTGAAGGGAGAAAACACTTGTACTTTTCCTGATAATCCAAGTTCAGTTATGAATACAGAAATATCACAAAGATTCATATTGGCGGCCTATCATCCATATTGGCTTGCATGCAATGTTAGTCTGGTTGTTATCATCTACACGTACATCATTGTATCTTAGAATGAACACTTATGTGGCAGACTATAATCTTCAGCAGCCTTAGGATCAATGTCTGGTGGTGGCGAGTTGGCACAACTAGTGCCACGGTTTTCACTGCAAACAGTTGTACAAGGCCACAGGCCCTACATTTATTTGCCACGGGATGTTTAAATTTCTTAAAGAAAAGGAGCAGGAAGAAATCTCTTTCATGCAGGGACTGTCTTAGGGCGCCGATGAACTCGTACAAAAACATGATGGATTACAGGGTTCATTTGTTTATTGCGAGAATAAATTGGCAAACTTTCATCACTACATGTAGTTTTGAACCCAGTGCATGTGTTTATATATACTATGTACATGTACATGTGGATTCAAACACTAAAATGTCACTTTTGCAATATACCCCATAGCCTAATTCTTCATTTTTCTGTGTGACTTCATCTGTGCCTGCATGGAAGAGGTTTTTTTCTCAATTCTTTTCTTTCAGAATTCTAAACATTGCACGACATGTGCCTCCTGCCTAGTTTAAGTCATATTTGCTATTAGTTTAAAATGGGCATGGGCGTCGCGAGGGGGGGCAAGGGGGGGGGCACTTGCCCCCCCTGGAAAAGCAAAAAAGAAAAAAAAAACAAGGAAGAAAAAATAGAAAAAAAGAAAAGAAAAAGAGGCGCGAAGACAAAGTGGTGTAAATTTAATGAGTTGGGGGGGGGGCAAAATGTCCCTGCCCCCCTCTAAAACTGATAAATCGAGAATGTGTTGAGAAATACAAGCATTTTTTGGCAAAAAATTTTTTTGCCCCCCTCTAGAAAAAATCCTGGCGACGCCCATGAAAATGGGCGTCTGCAGGGGTGTCACTGGGGGTGGGGTGGGCAAATGTCCCCCGCCCACCCAAAAACAAAATGATCAATTGAGAATATGCTAGAGAGAATACAAGGATTTTTGGGGGACAATTAATTTGCCCCCGCTACAAAAACAAATCCTGGATGGGCCAAATGAGTGGCAAATTAAGTGCTTTGCCCAAGCGCACACGCACCACAACACCAGGGCGAAATAACAAGAACTATTTTATTTCATACACTTCTCCTTTTTTTCGCCATAACTGATTGCAATGGTACCTCACCAGTTTAGTTTCAACAGAACGTACAATGTAGCCACGAACCATTCTTTCGTTGGCTCAGAGCAAACTTTTTATTACGCCCTGCAAAAACAAGAAAGCCATAATAAAAAACATGTATTTTTAGATGATAAGCATATGTTACATAAACTCCAGGGACTCAGAGGCTCTGTCAAATTCCAAATTGAAGTCTACCGACACTGCTTATGTTTTTGAGAAGTCATAATGTGAACACAAAAAAAGTGGATCACGTCTCCCATATTAGGCAGCTTTTTTTCTGCTTCTATTACTTTGACTTGATGGCTGGCTTTAACAAAAATTGTCTTCACAAATTAATATTCATGAGTAGAAACGAGGAAGAACAAAAGACAAATGGACAATAATTGCAGCCTCTCATTTCCAACAAGCCTCCTTCTACAGTATCAGATTTAGAGGGGGCGGTTGCAATTCCCTCTGCCGTTCAGCAGCTGCCTAATGTTATAAACTATTAAAATGGGACCAAAAAATAACAGCAAACTTTTATTATGCCCTGCAAAAACCAAAAAGCCACAAAATACTTTTTTTTTTATAGAAAATAAGCATATTTTATTGCTTATGCAAAAAAATTATGATTCGTACAGTCTAGCCACGAACCGTTTTTCCGATAATTCAGAATTTAATTTTATTACGTCTGTGCAAAGACAAAACAGCCATAAAACGTGTATTTTTAGATGACAGGCATGTGTTACATTAACTCCAAGGACATTAGAGGCTCCGTCAATTTCCAAATTGAAGTTTGACGGTTTTTATTTTCGGGTAGCCATGTGCAGCACCAGAAATGCGCATCAAAAGTTAGATTATGTCTTCCATATTATTTGCCGAGGCAGCAACCAACTCCCAATTGAGCAAGCGGTGATCAAACTCCTTTTTGTGCCGTAGTGTGGTTAGGGTTTGTGACTCATGATCAGAGGGTCAGGAGTTCGAATTCAGGTGCTGGTCATTATGTTGTGTCCTAGGGCAGACTTCATCCACACTTGCCTCTCTCCAACCAGGAGTATAAATGGGTGCCGGCATTAGCTGTGGAGTAACCTGCGATGGACTAGCATCCCATCCAGGGGGAATAGAAATATTCTCTGAAACTGGAGATAAATGCCGGCGCTGCCCATGGCCCAATGGGCCACACTTGCTCCTGACAGACTTTACTATTTAATTACTACTTTTTATCATTAAAAAAGTGGTGGGTAAATGCCCCCATGCCCACCCTCGAAAACGCTTCTTACACCCACATCTGATGACCTCAAGTAGTGATGGTGGTGCTGGCGGTTTGTCCGTTTGTATGGGAAGATTATTATACAGCATTTGGCAAATTTGGGAAACATAGGGACCTAGAAAGGTACCCAGGACTAGCATAATGATGAAATCAATGTAAAAGGACAAATTGTTGTTTAAAGTACCCCAAAAAGCAATGTAGGACGAGAGTTATGGCAAAATCAATATGAAAATCATGGTTTAAGTGGCCATTTTAAATTTATGCAAATTAGGCATATTTCCACCACTTGGATTTTGGGACCTTTTTTAGGGGCCTTATAGAAATGCACTGTGGTGTGATATTTATGTATAAATAACTGATCAGGAAAATTCAATTGTGATATGTCCACACATGACAGCCACAATTTTAACTTTAATTTATGCAAATTAAAATATTGCATTTATGCAAATTATTATAGGGCATATGGCAAATTTGGGAAACATGGGGATCTTGCAAGTTACGTAGGACTAGAATAAATATGAAATCAATGTAAACGGACTGCAATTGTCGTTTTAAGCACCTGAAAAAGCTATCGAGTATAAGAAATATCACCAAATCAATGTGAAAGTCCTAAAATTTTCGGCCACTTTAGATTTATGCAAATTAGGCATATTTCCACCACTTGGGATTTTTTTGGACTTTTAGTATGTCATTTAAGGGACCTTATAGAAATGCACTGTGGTGAAAAAAATTCTGTTGCAATTTGTTTGAGGTTCACTCAAAAAATGAAGTATTTTGCCTGGACTATTAATGATGGAAGAGAGAGAACCGTACACAGAAATCTGCTGACTCCATGTATGTTTCTGCCCATGGAAGAGGCCAACTTGATAAGAGACGAGCCCCCGATGAACACTCAAACAAAAACAGAGTCAGACACGGAACAGGCAGATGACCAACCTCCAAAGATAGGCATGGAAGATAGTGAAACCAGCGAGGAAGAGGTGGACATAGCATTTATCCCAGTAGAAACAGAATCACCTTCACCTTCACCTTCACCACCTGTGCTTACTCCAATGATTGATCTTGGTACGAGAAACAGTGATGATACTTCTCCTTCAATCTTACCACCATCACTAACTCCTGAGGTACTGAGCACGCAGGCTAACGAGACCCCATATGAGTTAAACATCTCTGACAGCACAGCTTGTCTCACACCACCAAGCCCTAGACCTACCAGAACCAGAAGACCTGTCAGTAGGTTGACATACGACTTCCTTGGTCAAAACAAACAGCAGCGAGCACAGTACCAATCACATCAAGAGAGAGTCAACGCCGGAAGACGACTGTTTGAAAAGTGGAAGGAACCAAAGATGGCCGAGACAAGAAGAAAAGCTTGTCTAAGACTCCTTCTGCGAGAAAACAGTCCAATCTAACCATGGCTCTATCCCAAATATAATTGTATATATTACATTTAATTTGCTTTCAATAATGATGTAAGATTATCTTCCGAACACTGGTGACAGAGATCTTGAAAAGACGAAAATTATGATCTCTTAAATTTCATGTATATTATGCATTATGCTATTTCAAGGTTGATCTTCGTAATCAAAGGTGGATTATGTTAATTTGTTTTATATAGAAAGTGATGTTACCATGTATATATCTTCTGCATCAGAATAACTTAATTTTCCAAAACGACAGATTTTCAAGAAACGTTTTGATATTAATCTAAGTGATTTTGGATAACTGTTGTTCTAATTAAGTTAAAGAATAATTCCTTTTTTGACTTCTTTGAATTTCCGGAGGGCGAGGAGCCGATCGGATGTTTGATTTAGTGGTTATAATAATGACATTAGAAGGTAAAAGTCATGATTCTGTTTATCTTTATTTAATTATTCTGTATTACATTTATTTAATTATTTAATACTTTCTTATATTAACATTGTATAAATAGTGTACGTTAAACAAAATGTCGAGGACGACATTTTCTCTCGAGGGGGAATAATGTGACGGTTGCGATGCGAACCCCCCTCTATTTATTTTTACATTACGTAATCGTTTTCTGTTATTTAAATTGGCGAGCGCCCTCTTGGTTTTGTAAACCAGTTCGCGCGCTTTCCACATTTCGTCATTCTGTTTTCGGTCGAAGACCAAGTAACACGTTGTCTTCGTTCCTCAACAGGTAATGATCTTTTTACATTTTACCTCAATCTTTCTCATAATAATAACTTATATTAATTCACAGTTAACAGGTACTATCCTTGAGTAGATTTAGATTACTCTTAGGTCATATTAGTTGATTTTGGAAGCATATTCGACTATTTCAGGATATTGATTGATTTGTGATTTTTCATGTATTCAAGAATTCATTTAATTATCTTATCGTAAGAGTGATAGATATTTCGATATTGTAAAAGAAATTCAGCAGTTCCTTTCTTCATTATTATATAAGATTGGATTTAGGCGCAAACCGCGGGATCTTGTTTAAATATTGATGAATCTTTTTTGGTATTTAGTATCTAGATTATTTCATAAGTATTTTGTACAGTCATTCTTTTGTATTTTGTATATTTGATTCTGTTTTCGGTCGAAGACCAAGTAACACGTTGTCTTCGTTCCTCAACAGAAATAAACCAGCAAAAACAGAGAATCAGCCGTTCAGCCCGTATTATTTAGAAGGGTCACATCAAGAACTTAATCTTTTCCTGAATAAATAAAAGTACAATATCGGTGAAAAACGATAATTAACGATAAAGGCAAATTTATAAAACAGCAACATGATTTATAAAAAAAATCAAAAGAAAACAGAAGACAATTCGGGAACTCGCCTATTTCAGAATAAAACGGTATGAACATGACTGTCCGCAGGCTGAAGTCAGAATGCCCTCATCCAACTAGATAAGGCCTATCCCGAATTTAACAGGTCAAGAAGTTAGATCGACTTCAAGACAGGAGCTACATATAATAGTTGGCCACAATTAATGAAATAATGAGACGGAAATGGCTGGCCAACCCCTGTCCAACCAAAAAAAGGGAAGTTTTGGTGTTATGACATCCATATTTTCAAAAAATGAAGGTGCTTTCTTTGACCGTTTTTTTCTCCATTTCATTTCCAGGACAGAGACCACAAACAGACCTACACCGTAAGTTGCCTTGTCTTTTCTACAATTTCAATTGGGGAACAGTTTTATGTCCTTTTCAAATTGGTACACATACTAGCAAAGGGTACTGTACGTGTTCATTTTCATCATGTGTAAACCATGAACTTGAACAATTACTGATCGTTTTCCATCACATTCATGTATAAAAAAAAGTGACTGGTGAACTGACAACTTGAAGATATATCAAGTCTTAAGTGATGGAACACGATTCTGGGGAGTAAGGTATACATTTTTTTTCACAGAGGGGTTCTTGGTCACATGGGTCGGAATCAAGTAAAAAACTCACGAGACGGATTCTACGGTAGTATTCCGTGAGATCTTGGTTGAGCTCTGGCTGGTTCACATAACGGAGAGTGAAACAAAAGTTAATACCCTTGGTGAGAAGTTTATGCTCAGCGTCAGATATGAATGAGGAGGAAAGGTGTTGGTTAGTTGCCCTGTTGGCAATTCATTTTCCCATTGTCGTATGTAATTCAAGTGGCTTTGGGTCCACTCATTAGTTAGTTGTTTGTATACGTATATTGCCATTAAAATCCATATACTTGAACGCTTCTGGTCACTGGTTTATAGTTCTGACTCCCTATGTGTAAAATGCGTAGTTCAGTAAAAGGGGATCTTTTTTTTGAAACCAAGTAGAACTGAGTGGTTATTTTTTAAGAGTGTCTTTCATAAAGGGTTCCTATGCTGGAAAGGTTTAAATACAGACCTTAAACAGTCAGCCAGTTTTTCATCTTTTTGTATATAAAGAACTAAAGAATACTGATACTGATTTATACAACACTCAATATATTCGCATTTCTTCAAATTTCATTACATCAAAATTATTGATATCTATATATCTATGGCCCGGTCTTACTCATGCCGGAGTGAGGGCCATCCCAAACACGTGCCCCTCCCCCCCCCCAAAAAAAAAACCCAAAAAAAACACCACCAACAACAGCAACAACCAAAAACCTGACGACAATTTAAAATAATAGAAGGTTGCACAACAATTATCAAAATTGACCTGTTCGTAGTACATGTATTGCTAAAATTTGAAACCCTTTTGGAGAGAGATTTATGTTTAGCATCAGATATGCAGTAGCGTATCCAGATTTTGATGTCACTGGGGGCAACCGCTCATACGCGCCGAAATGTAGACATGTTTTCTTGTCCGGACATTTGGCCTTCGTAAAATTAAAAAGCTGGGGGGGGGGGGCGGGGTCTGCTATCCATCTTCCAAATGGGGGCGCTCTTAAAAATAGACCATAATTACGCATGCCGATTTTCACGACGAATTATAAAGGTTTGGGAGCTGGATTCCGTTTTGGGGGTTGAAGTCAGAACTCTCGTACTATTTATGGAAAAATGTACTGAAAAAAATCTTTCACAGAACACCCCCCCCCCCTCGGGATACGCCACTGCAGATATGGTTGAGGAGGAAATGTTAACTACGGTATTAGAAGGAGGTGGTGGTTAGTTGCCCCATATTGGGAATCCATATCTACGAACCTTCGACCTCTCCAATGTCCAGTGGCTTTGGGTCCACCCAGTAGTTAGTTCTTTTGTTTTTGCTTGTAGACGTATATTACAATAGAAATTCATACTTGAACTCTTATGGTCACTGATGTAGTTCGTGCTCCCTATATGTGTACAATTATTTTCAGATAACAAACTATATCACATATATTAAATGCAATTATTGTTTGTGCTGAAGTAGTTCCAACAGAACTCTGAAGACCCATACACAATCAATAGTTCTTTATTAATTAGTGAAAAATTAGTCCTATTGCCGATTGTATCTTTTCAATTGCATATAAAGACAACAATCACCACAGGAGATAAACATGCTATACAACTATATATGATTATAAGATACTAATAATGATATTTCAAATCACCATCTGTGAATACTTATGAATAAACGGATGATTTATCAAACTTATTTACAAGGAATCCTCCAAGTACCAATACTAAAATTAACATCTATAAAAAGAATCCAATACTCTTCCTATACAAGCAAAAGTGCAATATCGTTGTAAAACAATAATTTACGATAAAGGCAAATTTATAAACACCAACATAATTAATATAAAAAAAAAATAATAGGAAAACAAAAGAGAATTCGGAAACTCACCTATTTCAGAATAAAACGCAATGAAAAGAGCAGTCTTGCTGGCGTGACATATATATTTGCCAAAAATGCAGGTGCTTTTCTTTACCATTTTTGTTTTCTTTCATTTCTAGCATTGGAACCTTGGAAGAAAGCTAAATTGCATTTGTGTTCTCTGAATTTTCACTTGAAGTCCAGGTTATGTCCTTTTCAAATTGGTACACATACTGCCAAATTGTACTGTACATGTTTATTTTCATAATGTGTAAATCATGAACTTGCCCATTTACTGATCGTTTCCCATCATATTCATGTATAAAACAAAAAACAAAAAAGTGACTTGTGAACTGACAACTTGAACATATATCAAGTCTCAAGTGATGGAACAAGATTTGTTGGCAGTAAGGTATACTTTTTACACAGAGGGGTTCTTGGTCAAATGGGTCGGAATCAAGGCAAAACTCACAAAGACGGAAGGCAATGTGAATGGTTTTCTAATGATACCTGACCCTCAAAACATCGGTTTAGACACCTTACTTGTGTAGTTAGGTGCAATATTGGCCGAGATATTGGCTAAAAATCAAATATCTGATAAACCCACACTTTACAATTTACATATTTTAATGCCAAAAACACACATAGTTACTTCGTGAATAGTCTTTTAATGATACTTGACCCTCAAAACATGGGTTTAGACACCTTACTGGTGTAGTTATGTGCTATATATGCCAAAAACATGACTTTCCGGTATTTGTGGCACTAATCTGCATATTACTATGCCACAGACACATGTGGTCACTTCCAGAATAGTTTTATTGTGATCTCTGACCTTGAAAACATGGGTTTAGACACCTAGTTCGATCAGTAATCTGCAATATTGGCTGAGATATAGTTAGATTTTTCGGTAATGACGGCACTAATTTGCATACAAACAATACGTGGGACATTTTTTGAATTTTTTAACATAGCAAATCGTTTTCTACGCATTTTTTCTGACCTAGAAACGTTGATTAGAAATTGCTTTCCGAGGGTGCACGATACCCCCCTTTTCCGACTAAACTATATAGTTTATGTCCTATTAGAATTGGTAAACATATACTACCAAAGTGTACTGTATGTGTTTATTTTCATCATTTGTAAATCATGAACTTGAGCATCACTGATCGTTTCCCATTATATACCTTAACAGTGACTTGTGAAATGACAGCAAATATAAAGTCTCAAGAGATGCTACACGATTTTTGGGGGTACCCGGGTACTTTTACACAGAAGTGTTATTAGTCACGTGGGTCAGAATCAGGGAAAAACTCATGGACACGGATCCTACGGTGGTATTCCCTGAGATCTTGGCTGAGCTCTGTCTGGCTATTATTATTATTATTAAACATAACGAATCAGGTAGAGTGGGAAAAGTGAAAGCACTATAAAATGCTTTACAAAAACCACCAAGGGACAACTATCAAGATAATGAATGAGAAAACAAGAACATGTGTGATCGATTTAAAACTGGACAATAACCATCAACACTTGATATAATTAAATGGACCTTAGATCCACGGTGCGGGAGTGAAATGAAAATTGATACCCTTGGAAACAGGTTGATGTTTAGCGTCAGATATATGGATGAGGAGGAAAGGTAACCTATGACATTGGAAGAGGTTGGTGGTTAGTTGCCCTGTTGGGAATTCACATTTTTGAAACTACGACCTCTCCACTGTCCTATGTAATTCCAGTGGCTTTGGATTCGCTCATTATATTAGTTAGTACCTTTGTCTTTGCTTGTATACGTATATCACCATTGAAATCCAAATTTGAACACTTCTGGTCACTGATTTAGTTATTACTCCCTCCGTGTAAAATTCTTTTCAGATACAAAATTGCATCATAATTATATTGAATGCAATTATTGTTTGTACTGAAGAAGTGTCAACAAAATTGTGAAACCCAAACACACTCACTAATTCTCTATTAATTTGTGAAAAGTAAGTGCTGTAGCTGATTGTGTCTTTTAAATTGCATATAAAGACAACAATCACTAATAAGAGCAGATAAACATGATATACGACTATAATGATTATAAGCTATAAATACTATTTCAAATCACTATGAAAATCTCAATTAGTCGGCAAATACTTATGAATATACCTATGAATAATTCAACTAATTAAAAAAGAATCATCTAAGCACTAATACTAAAAATAGCATAAAATAGAAAGAATGCGAAACTCTTCCTAAACAAGTAAATGTCCAATATCCGTATACAACATTAAGTTACGATGACGGTAAATTTATAGAACAGCAACATGACTAATATAAAAACAAAATAGGAAAACAGAAGGGAATGCGGAAACTCACCTATTTCACAATAAAGCGGTATGAACAGGCTCATGTATAGGAGGCAAGGTGGCATTGATCCTGACCGTCCGCAGGCTGAAGTCAGACGCCCTCAATCACTTACATGAGGCCTTACCCGAATTCGATAGCACAAGAAGCTAGATCGACTCCGAGACAGACGCTACAGTTGGCCACAATTCATGGAATAATTGATGGAAATGGCTTCCCATCCCTGTCCCCTCAAAAAGGGACGTTTGGTGGTGGGACATATTTGGTTTGTAAACCCTGAAATTGGGCCTCGTCGATCGGTTTTTCATTGTACAGCCATTTACAAAATATAAACAGGAGGGGGAACATGATATTTCAGTTGATAATTAAAGAAATTGCACTGCAATGATTAATAATCGCATGGTTTTAAACCATATAATTGACAAAAATACTTCTTTTATTGTGTGGAAGAAAACAGTTATGTATACAGGCTGAGTAAAAAAAATGTCCCTTTGGATAGGCCTAAGTCCTTGTTTCCCACAAAAATGGGAAAGGTTACCGATTTTTTCCTCAGCCAAAATTTGATATGGTTATTGACCAGAGTCAGAGTAGCATGAGTAGGGCGTTGATTGTGAGGCCGGGCGGAATAGCAGAATAACACTCGGCCCACGCAGGATCTTTGTTGACTGCTGGTGATTTGTTTCTGGGAGACGTGGATCGGAAGACACTGTCTGCCACACGGAGAACATCTATAGAAAGAATACAAATCTCTTCCTAAACAAGTAAAAGTGCAATATCATTATTATAGACAGCAAGTGAACACAGGAGGGAATTCAGGAACTCATCTTTTTCGGAATAAAACGGTTTGAACAGATTCATGTATAGGAGGCAAAGTGGTACTGATCCTGACTGTCTGCAGGCTGAAGTCAGAATGCCCTCAATCACTCACTTGAGGCCTTAACCGAATTTGACCGGGCAAGAAGCTGGATCGAGTCCGAGACAGGCGCTATGCATAATAGTTGGCCACAATGAAAGGAATAATTGATAGAAATGGCTCGCCAACCCCTGTCCACCCCCCAAAAAGGGAAGGTTTGGTAGTGTGACATATATATTTGCAAAAAAAATGCAGGTGCTTTTCTTGACCATTTTTTTCTTCTTTTATTTTGCAGTTTTCAGAGCAGCTGCGAAAAGTAAGTTGCCTTTTGTTCTCTGAATTTGCACTCGAAGTACAGTTCATATCCTATTGAAATTGGTACACAACCTGCCAAAGTGTACTGTATATGTTTATTTTCATCATTGTGTAAATCAGGAACTTGACCATCAGTGATCGTTTCCCATTATATAAATGTACAAAATGTAACAGTGACTCGTGAAATGACAACATGAACAAATATAAGGTCTCAAAAGATGATACATGCAGGGTTATAAACAAATCATTTTTTTCCCAAGTCAAGTCAAGTCTCGAGTCAATTTTTCACAAGTCAAGTCAAGTCTCAAGTCAATTTTGTTTTCAAGTCAAGTGAATTTTCGATTGATTTTTCTTTTATTTCTAAATATTACATGCACATTTTACGTACTGGAACCAGTTTATATGTTGGACGCCGGAGAAGAGATAGGAATGGGGTTTATTAAAGCGTGCATCATGCAACGAGATTTAAAAAAAATATATATCATACTTTTCAAACATCCTCTCTCAAACACCTTATTTGTATAAAAGGTGTCTTAATATGCATTTTGATATAATATTTTCGAACTTGATCCATCATGTTGAATGTTTGAAGGACGTCTGACAAAATGTCCTTCCGAACGTTTTCGTTTTTTGCATAATGTGATTTTTTTGCTTTATGGCGGATGGGGGTAGCAGCCGTTTTCCAGTCGTTTAAACCCTAGTTGCTATTAGCAAGCTTAAGGTAAACCACTCAAAGTGTACATGAACGTGTAGTCTATGGTCTCTATGGAATGACCGCTCTATCACAACGGATGGTACTCGGACTACGTACAGCACAAACTTCAGGTCGAGTATGATACGTTTTCAATAACACAACTAGTCATGAACATGACGTGTGGCAGGCTCAGGATGCCAAACTATCGCTTGCTGGTTGCTAATTTGCTATGTTTATCTGCATCCTCTTCAACCGATTATGCTAGTGCGCACGAACGCCTAGAGGTTTGTGGGTTTTTTTGTAACTTAAAAAATGTGTTAATGTCAGCAAGTCAAATTTATTCGAGTCAAGTCAAGTCACAAGTCATATTTGTTCAAGTCAGGTCAAGTCTCAAGTCATTTTTTTCCAAGTCAAGTCAAGTCTCAAGTAAAAAAAAATAAAAAGTGACTCGAGTCCGACTCGAGTCGTTGACTCGGGTCAGTGACTCGATTCGCTGACTCGGGTCAGCGACTCGAGTCAACAAAACAGGGTACACGATTTTTTTGGGTACCCGGGTACTTTTTACACAGAAGTGTTATATTTCATATGGGTCAGAATCAAGGGAAAAACTCACCGACACGGATCCTACGGTAGTATTCCGTGACATCTTGGCTGAACTCTAATTGGTTATTATCATGGAATAATTTATGGAAATGGCTGGCCAACCCCTGTCCCCTCAAAAAGGGACGTTTGATGGTGGGACATATTTGGTTTGTAAACCCTGAAATTGGGCCTGGTTGATCGTTTTTTCATTGTACAGCCAATTACAAAATGTAAACAGGAGGGGGAACATGATATTTCAGTTGATAATTAATGAAATTGCACTGCAATGATTAATAATTGCATGGTTTTCAACCATATAATTGACAAAAATACTTCTTTTATTGTGTGGAAGAAAACAGTTATGTATACAGGCTGAGTAAAAAAAAATGTCCCTTTGGATAGGCCTAAGTCCTTGTCTGCCACAAACATGGGAAAGGTTACCGATTTTTTCCTCAGCCAAAATTTGATATGGTTATTGACCAGAGTCAGAGTAGCATGAGTAGGGCGTTGATTGTGAGGCCGGGCGGAATAGCAGAATAACACTCGGCCCACGCAGGATCTTTGTTGACTGCTGGTGATTTTTTTTTTTCTGTGAGGTGTATCGGACGACACTGTCAGCCACACGGAGAACATCTATAGAAAGAATACAAATCTCTTCCTAAACAAGTAAAAGTGCAATATCATTATTATAAACAGCAAGCGAACACAGGAGGGAATTCAGGAACTCACCTATTTCGGAATAAAACGGTTTGAACAGACTCATGTATAGGAGGCAAGGTGCATGGTATTGATCCTGACTGTCCGCAGGCTGAAGTCAGAATGCCCTCAATCACTCACTTGAGGCCTTACCCGAATTCGACAGGGCAAGAAGCTAGATCGAGTCCGACACAAGCGCTAAGCATAACAGTTGGCCACAAATAAAGGAATAATTGATGGAATTGGCTCGCAAACACCTGTCCACCCCCAAGGGACGTTTTGGTAGTGTGACATATATATTTGCAAAAAAAATGCAGGTGCTTTTCTTGACATATTTTTTCTTCTTTTATTTTGCAGTGTGCAGAGCAGGTGCGAAAAGTAAGTTGCCTTCTGCTCTCTAAATTTGCACTCGAAGTACAGTTCATGTCCTATTGAAATTGGTACACTTACTGCCAAAGTGTATTATACTGTACATGTCTATTTCCATCATTGTGTAAATCAAGAACTTGAACATCACTGATCGTTTCCCATTAAATAAATGTACAAAAAGTAACAGTGACTCGTGAAATGACAACATGAACAAATATAAAGTCTCAAGAGATGGTACACGCAGAGTTGTAACCAAGTCATTTTTTTCCAAGGTCATGTCAAGTCCCAAGTCAAGTGAATTTTCGAGTGATATTTTTTTTTTTTCAAATATTACATACACATACCACGTACGGGAACCAGTTTATGTGTTGGACGCCGGAGTAGAGATTGGAATGAAGTTTATCAAAGCGTGCATCGTGTAAGGAGATTTAAAAAAAAAATCATTCTTTTCAAACATCCTTCTCATGGAGATACGTACTAAAAAAATTCTTTCACAGAACCCGCCCCCTCCCCCCTGGATACGCCACTACAGATATGGTTGAGGAGGAAAGGTTACTACGGTATTGGAAAGATGTGGTGGTTATTTGCCCTATATTGATAATTCATATCTACGAACCTATCCACTGTCCAGTGGCTTTGGGTCCACCCAGTAGTTAGTTCCTTTGTTTTTGCTTGTGGACGTATATTACAATAGAAATTCATACTTGAACTCTTGTGGTCACTGATTTAGTTCGTGCTCCCTATATGTGTAAAAAAAGAAATCAGATACAAAACTATATCACATATATTAAATGCAATTATTGTTTGTACTGAAGTAGTTCCAACAGAACTCTAAAGACCCAAACACAATCAATAGTTCTTTATTAATTAGTGAAAAATTAGTCCTATAGCCGATTCTATCTGTTCAATTGCATATAAAGACAAAATCATCACAGGAGATAAACATGCTATACAACTATATATGATTATAGTATACGAATAATGATATTTCAAATCACCATCTGTGAATACTTATGATTAAACGATACTAAAATTAACATCTATGGAAAGCATCCAATACTCTTCCTATACAAGCAATAGTGTAATATTGGTGTAAAACAATAATTTACGATAAAGGCAAATTTATAAAACACCAACATGATTAATAAAAAAAATCATAGGAAAACAGAAGAGAATTTGAAAACTCACATATTTCAGAATCAAACGCAATGAAAAGAGCAGTTTTGCTGGTGTGACATGTATATTGGCCAAAAATGCAGGTGCTTTCCTTTACCATTGTTTGTTTGGTTTGATTTCCAGCATTGGAACCTTGGAGGAAATCTAAGTTGCATTTGTGTTCTCTGAATTTTAACTTGAAGTTCAGTTTATGTCCTTTTCGAATTGGTACACATAGTGCCAAAGTATACTGAGCATTTTTATGTTCATCATGTGTAAACCATGAACTTGAACATGTACTGATCGTTTCCCATCATATTCATGAAAAAAAGAAAGAAAGTGACTTGTGAACTGACAACTTGAGAATATATCAAGTCTCTAGTGATGGAACAAGATTTTTTGGGCAGTAAGGTATACTTTTTACACAGAGGGTTTCTTGGTCACATGGGTCGGAATCAAGGCAAAACTCACGAAGACTGATTCTAGTATTTTCCACTGACGTATGTAATTCCAGTGATTTCGGATTCACTCATTAGTTAGTTGCTTGTATACTGTATACTGAACAAGTAAAAGAGCAGTATCGGTGTCAAACAATAATTTTCGATGAGGGCAACTCGCCTATTTCAGAATAAAACGGTATGAGCATGACTGTCCGCAGGCTGAACTCAGAATGCCTTCAACCACCTACATGAAGCCTATCCCGAATTTGACAGGTCAAGAAGCTAGACCAGGCGCTATATTTTATAGGTTGCCACAATTATCGGAATAATTGATGAAAATTGCTGGCCAACCCCTGTACATCCAAAAAAGAGTAGTTTTGCTGGCGTGACATATATATTTGACAAAAATGCAGGCGTTTTTCTTAACCATTTTTTTGTTTGGTTTGATTTCCAGAATTTGAACTTTCTGAGAAAGATAAGTTGCCTTTGTGTTCTTTGATTTTAACTTCAAGTACGGTTTACGTCCTATTGAAATTGGTGAACATATACTACCAAAGTACAATGTACATGTTTTTTTTTCATCATTTGTAAATCATGAACTTGAGCATCACTGATCGTTTCCAATGATATATATGTACCAACCTTAATAGTGACTTGTGAAATGACAGAAAATATAAAGTCTGAAGAGATGCTACACGATTTTTGGGGGTACCCGGGTACTTTTTGCACAGAAGTGTTATTAGTCACGTGGGTCAGAATCAGGGAAAACTCATGGACACGGATCCTACGGTGGTATTCCCTGAGATCTTGGCTGAGCTCTGTCTGGCTATTATTATTATTAAACATTCATTCATTCATTCATTCAACATGGTTTATTAACAAATCACGAATGGCAGCCATAGCTGAATTGCACGTGATTTACATTAAAAAAAATGCATTTAAAAAAAAGCTAAAGGCTGACATTAAATACTAATATTAGAAAAGGTTTAGACATTGTGCATACAGATCTGACTAAAGATTGTCTATATAGAGAAATACATATTATTGTTACAGACTGTGTTGCAATCAATTTATCTTACTTTAAAAAGGGGGCATTGAAATTGCGTTAAAACTTATAAAAGACATTCAAAAAGGTTGCAGGTAAAAAAAATTATAGTCTCATTTAGGATTAGAATGATAAAAATGAGCCAGATGAGGAATGAGTTTAAAAATTGTGCAAGATGTGTGGCAGTCAAATTATCTTATTTAAATGAAAGGTAGTATTAAAATAACGTTAAAACTTGTAAAATACAATAAAAGCTTGCAGGTAAAAATCAATTCAATTCATTTCATTTGGGATTAGAGTTATACAGATGTACCAGATGAGGAATGGCACTATTCTGCATTCTATTTGTTTTACACTTAAGTTGTGGGACTTTGTTCGAATTTCTTAGTGTACGTTTCATTTTTGGAGGAGAAGGGATAAAATCCTTAAATTGTTCAGTTTGTTTCAATGTTCTTTCGATGAATGATGTACATAGAGATTATCTTCTTTGTTTCAAGGGGGAAATCCCGAGCTCACATAGCATCTCGGAATAACTGTTATAACCACCGCGTCCGGTGATTATTCGTAGAGCTCTTTTTTGGATGCTTTCGATGTGGTCAGACTGGGCAGTGGTTAATCCCCCATCCCATACTGGTGCTCCATATTCAAGAAGCGGTCTGATGTAGCTGTTGTAGATAATAAGTAGATCCTGGACCGGCAAACAGTGGCCTTTAAGAAGACGGAGCATGTAAAGTTTTTTACCTGCACGTTTAATGAGGTCGGTAATATGTGCGTCCCATTTCAAATTGCTCTGAATAAGTAGGCCAAGAAGTTTAATTGATTGCACTGTTTCTAATTGATGATCATGCAGCATGAGCGAAGGTGGTGCTGGGGGGTTTTGCTGGAATGTTATTTCCATTGCTGTACATTTCTTTGGGTTTAGTTTCATATTGTTATCCTTCGACCACTGTACCAAAGAGGAGACAGCTGACTGCATGCGCGACAATTGGTTTTGAGTTCGGCATTCGACAAGTGTCATGTCGTCGACATATTTGTAGGCGTTTATACCATTCGGGGGGGGGGGGAACATATCGTTGATCATTGCCAGGAAGATGATTGACCCTAGACGTGTGCCCTGCGGTACACCAGAGTGAAGAGTGGACCAATCAGACTCGGAGGTTTTGTACCGTACTCTTTGTTGACGTTATGTGAGGAAGTCTGCGACCCATGGGATGAGCGACGGACGAACACCGAGGTCCAACAACTTAGCAATTGCTATAGTGTGGTCGATACAGGCGAAGGCTTTTGTAAAGTCTGTCACAACAATTGTAGAGGAAGCTTTTGGAATTTCAGAGTTAGCGTACACTTGGTGTAAAATGTTAATTAAGCAGTGGGTAGTTGACAGGAATTTTCGATTCCCAAATTGGTTTCGGTCCAGTTTTGGCTGGATATCACTGAAGATCCATTTGGCTATGAAGCCTTCAGTCACCTTCGCGAAATGGTCTGTGAGAGAGATTGGGCGGAGTTTATCCAGTGTAGGGGGATTTGTTTTGGGTACCGGGATAACGATAGCTCGTTTCCATTGGTCGGGCACAATGCATTGTTCGAAAGATGAATTAATAATATGTGCTACGGGTGTCGCAAGTTCATAAGAGAATGTTCTCACAATCCTCGCGGAAATGTCATCTGGACCTCCAGCTGTCGTGCGTTTGATTTTCCCCAGTGCCTTCTGTACATCCCAAGGATAAACCTCAGGACATGGTGTTGAAGAGGGGAGGTAGGCCGGGAGTTTGGCAAGCTTTAGTGGTTCTAAATCACCCGCAATAGATACGAAGTGTTCATTGATTGCGTTAGCGATCGATTTAGTGTCATCATGATTTACTCCTGGGATAGTGATGGGCGAGTGGTCTTTATTGGTGCCAGAGAGCACGCGGATTTCACGATACCAGGATGACGGATTTTTTTGCTTGAGCCTCTGAATCCGCTTTGAGTAATATTCCGTTCTTGCCTTTTTGATGGTTACGATGACTGCATTTCGTAACCGTGTCCATTCATCAGTCTGTTTATTATAGTACGCTTTTTGACGTCTACGGATAAGAAGTTTAATTTCGGGAGTTATCCAGGGCTTATCAGAAGAATGTACCTTAGCTACTCGAGAGGGAAATGCGTATTTATAGCTGTATGCAAGGTATTGTAGAATTCGGTACATTGTAGGTTGACGTCACTTTTATTGGTGACGTCTAGCCAATCATGTTCGCTGATCCATCTACCATCGGTGCGGGGAGTGAAAAAAACCCATAACGAATGAGGTAGAGTGGGAAAAGTGAAAGCACTATAAGTTGCTTTACAAAAACCACCAAGAGACAACTCAAGATAAAGAACGAGAAAACAAGAACATGTTTGATCGATTTAAAACTGGACAATAACGATCAACACTAGATATAATGAAATGGACCTGAGATCCATGGTGCGGGGAGTGAAATAAAAATGCATACCCTTGGAGACAGGTTGATGTTTAGCGTCAGATATGGATGAGAAGGAAAGGTTACCTATGGTATTGGAGGGGTGGTGGTTAGTTGCCCTCTTGGGAATTCACATTTTCGAAACTACGACCTCTCCACTGTCCTATGTAATTCACTGTCCACTGTCCACTGTCCTATGTAATTCCAGTGGCTTTGGGTTCACTCATTAGTTAGTACCTTTGTCTTTCCTTGTATACGTATACCACCATTGAAATCCATACTTGAACTCTACTGGTCGGTGATTTAGTTCTTATACTCCCTCCGTGTAAAATTCTTTTCAGATACAAAATTACATTATAATTATATTGAAAGCAGTTATTGTTTGTACTGAACCAGTGTCAACAAAATTGTGAAAACCCAAACACAATCAGTAATTCTCTATTAATTAGTAGAAAGTAAGTCATATAGCTGATTGTGTCTTTTAAATTGCATATAAAGACAACAATCACCAGAGTAGATAAACATGATATACGACTATATGTGATTATAAGCTTGGAATAATATTTCAAATCACTATAAAAATCGCAATTAATCGGCTAATACTTATGAATAAATAAATGAATAATTCAACTAATTAAGAAAGAATCATGTAAGCACTAACACTAACAATAAAATAATATAGAAAGAATGCTAAACTCTTCATAAAAAAGTAAAATTCCAGTATCCATGTACAACATTAAGTTACGATGACGGCAAATTTATAAAACCTGCAATTTCACTGCAATGATTAATTGCATGGTTTTATACGATATAATTTACACTTTTTTGATTGTGTGAAATAGAATAGTAAGGCCTATGTATACAGGAAGAGAGAAAAAAGGAAAGGTTACCGATTTTTTTCCTCAGCCAAAATTCGATATAGTTATTGACCAGAATCAGAAACATTTTCACTGATGTTCAGCCATGCATGAGTAGGGCGTTCATTATGAGGCCGGGCGGAATAGCAAAATAACACTCGGCCCACGCAGGATCTTTGTTGACTGCCGCTTTTTTTCTTTTCTGTGAGAGGTGGATCGGACGACACTGTCAGCCACACGGAGAACATCCATAGAAAGAATGCGAAGCTCTTCCTAAACAAGTAACAGTGCAATATCAGTGTAAAACAAAAAATTACGATAAAAAAGGCAAATTTATAAAACAGCAACATGATTAATTAAAAAAAAAATCATTCGAAAACAGAAGGGAATGCGGGAACTCATGTTTCAGAATATAACGGTATGAACTGACTAATGTTTAGGTGGCAAGGTGGCATTGATCCTGACTGTCCGCAGGCGGAAGTCAGAATGCCCTCAATCACTTACACGAGGCCTAACCCGAATTCGATATGACAAGAAGCTAGATCGACTCCGAGACAGACGCTTTGTATAATATTTGACGACAATTTAAAAAATAATTGATTTAAAGAGCTGGCCAGCCCCTGACCACCCCCCCCCCTCCCCCAAACGGAAGTTTTGGTAGTGTGACATATATATTTGCAAAAAAAATGCAGGTGCTTTTCTTGACGATTTTTTTCTTCTTTTATTTTCCAGCTTTTGAAGCTTACCTAGGTAAGTTGCCTTCTGTTCTCTGAATTTGCACTTGAAGTACAGTTCATGTCCTATTGAAATTCGTACACATACTGCCAAAGTGTACTGTACATGGTTATTTTCGTTATTGTGTAAATCAGGAACTTGAGCATCACTGATTGTTTCCCATTATATAAATGTACAAAAGGTAACAGTCACTCATGAAATGACAACATGAACAAATATAAAGTCTTAAGAGAGGGTACACGCAGAGTTGTAAGTCAAGAGAATTTTCGAGGGGAATGGGGTTTATCAAAGCATGCATCGTGTAAGGAGATTAAAAAAAATCATACTTTTCAAACATCCTCTCTCAAACACCTTATTCGTATATAAGGAGTCTAAAAATGCATTTTGATATAATATTTTCAAACTTGTTCCATCATGTTGAATGTTTGAAGGATGTTTGACAAAACGTTCAAATTCGTTTAAATGCATGATGTGAATTCTTTTTGCTTTATGGCGGATTGGGGTTGCAGTCGTTTTCCAGTCGTTTAAACCCTAGAGTTGTATTTAGCACGCTTAATTTAATCCACTCAAATGACCGCTCTTTAACAATGGATGGTACTCGGACTACGCACGGCACAAACTTCACCTCGCATGCACGAGGTCGAATATGATACGTTTTCCAAAACATACGCATAAATGCTAGTCATGTACATGACGTGTGGCAGGCTCGGGATGCCAAACTATCGCTTGCTGGTTGTTAATTCGCTACGTTTATCTGCATTCTTTTCAACCGATTATGCTAGTGCGCAGGAACGCCCAGAGATTAAAAGCTAGCAATAATTACATCTCAAATCCCCACTAGGAAAAGTGCAAGTATTCGGTGAATACTTATGAATAAATGGATAAACTATCAAACTAATTAAGAAAGAATACTCTAAGCACTAATAATAAAATTTACATCTAAAGAAAAAACTTAATCTTTTCCTGAACAAGTAAAAGTTCAATATCGGTGTAAAACAATAATTTACGATAAAGCCAACAAAAATAAATACTCGTACTTTGGTCAGCGCGCGCGTCGATTTTAATCATGCGCGTCAAACTTGTTTTTCTTCTTCAAATTAACACGGAATCTACAACAGCGCCCTCTATTGCCGCACCTCATTAAATTTTTGTACCAAGGAGCACCAAGGAATGGGGAAATTGCACCAAGGCAAATGATCAAGGGCACCAAGGCAAATTATGCAGGACACCAATGTATAATGAGGACAGTACAGTTCAAGTACAGTCTGCACAGTTCAAGCTTGAAAAAAAAGCCACCCCCCCCCAAAAAAAAAAGAAGAAACGCGTCGCCGCATCAATTCCGAAACTTCGGTCTGACCAGAGACCGACAATTTTTTTTTTTGGCCTAAAGGCAAATTTATAAAACAGCAACAAGATTTGTAAAAAAAGTATAGAGGACAGAAGGGAATTTGGGAACTCGCCTATTTCAATAAGCCTTTTCGGAGTTCCAACTGCGCGCATTCGTAACCTGTGACAACGCACATTATTTGTCTCAAATGCCCTTTGACAGTACCCACAATGCACGAACAGCCTTTTTGTAAAGTCAGTGGCGCGATGATGTCAAAGGCCATTTGAGACAAATAATGCGCATTGTCACAGGTTATGAATGCGCAGTTTGAACTCCGAAAAGGCTCATATAAAAGGGTATGAACATGACTGTCCGCAGGCTGAAGTCAGAATGCCCTTAATCACTTACATGAGGCCTGTCCCGAATTCGACAGGGCAAGAAGCTAGATCAACTTTAAGACAAGCGCTACATATAAAAGTTGGCCACAATTAACGGAATAATTGACGGAAATGATCAGACTAGCCAACCCCTGCCAACCCCCCCCCCCCCCCGGGAAGTTTTGGTGTTGTGACATACATATTTGCAAAAAATGCAGGTGCTTTCCTTGATCTTTTTTTTTTCATTTGATTTCCAAAAGAGTATGCACAATTTGCAGGTAAGTTGCCTTGTCTTCTCTGAATTTTCAATTGGGGAACAGTTCTATGTCCTTTTCAAATTGATACACATACTGCCAAAGGGTACTGTATGTGTTTACTTTCATCATGTGTAAACCATGAACTTGAACATTTACAGATCGTTTCCCATCATATTTATGTATAAAAAAACCCAAACAAGCTGACTTGTGAACTGACAACTTGAAGATATATCATGTCTAAAGTTATAGAACACGATTTTTGGTGAGTAAGGTGTGCTTTTTACACAGAGGGGAGTAGTTGAGGTAGTCTTCCTGGCACACTTTGACCTTTGGCATAGAAATATGTAAAGGTCACATAAATATGTAAATATGTAGATACAGATATAAATATGAATGAATGGGGTTAGGAATTTCTGGCACAGTTTGACCCCTAATGAATGGATGGGATGAATAAGGAATAGATGAGGGTATGGAATTGGGTACAGTTTAACCTATTCTATGGGAAAGATTGCATATATGTATGGGGAAATATAAAAATTTATAGTACAATTTGACCTTTAGCCCTAACAGTATATACATGTAGTTATGTATCTACAAGTGTATTACATGCGGTTACGCAATCCGACCACGGCCAGCTGTGGCCGGCAGTACTTAATCCTCTTGGACAATAGACTGTTGACGTAGGTGGTGTCCGGAAGTGAGCGTCGATCCGTAATCCTCTAGGACAATAGGACTGTTGACGTAGGTGCGCTCGCGTGTGGTGAGTGTGTAATCTGTCGGACAATGGGACTTTAAGTGGCCAGAAGTATTTAGTGACAGCTCCGTGGGGGTTAGCCGGATCGGAACAGATCGATATTTCTCGAAAGGGGCCACCGTAGGCCGTGGTGTGAGGCATCGATTAGGCTCTATATCTTTAAGTCTACAGATAGATGCGCGTACAATAAGGAATGGATTCATTGGTTTAAAAAGCGTCATTATAGCCATAACAAAAGCGTTGGTTTTAACACAACCATCGTTTAAATCTGGGCGTTTTGTGTTTTGTGTCAAGTTTGGTGAACCACCCCAAGTCAAAATTGAATAATTTAGATATGGCAAAATAAAGAAATTGTACAAGATTAATTATTGTTTGGAAACATTTATTTCAATGATGTCATTCATTACAATTATGTACAATCATGTATAAATTAAGAAAGGTCAGTAGTAATATATATGACAGTTATGTACACAGTGATTACTAATAAGTGTAATATTAAATGACAACAGTTAGGTATAAGGTTAAGCAGACGCTTTTGTGCCCTTACCTAGGGACAGACATACAACCAAAGTACTGTAACAAGGGACAAACAAAACACAACGGTAGACAGACAGGACAAGTGTGTAAGACAAGGCCTAAATATTAATGCACATATAACATTTCAATTTATGAATATGATTCGATAAAATGAGTTTTTAAATTTTTGACAAAGGCAGATAGTGAGGGTAACAGTTTAAGAGAGTCATCTAAACTATTCCAGTACAAGGTGCCTCGATGAATCACACTGTTTTTGACATTGACGTCCTGTTAAATTGGACAAACAGATTTCCCTTAGCACTACTTCGGGTGTTATATACATGAACATTAGATGCTAAGGTAAAACAAGAATCAAAACAGGACGGGAGTAGATTATGCTTAAATTTAAACATTAATTTTCCTAAATTAAGGTAATATAAGTCATTACATTGTAATATATTTAATTTAGCAAATAACGGAGCAGAATGATCACGATAGCCAGCATTTGAAATTACACGAACTGCTCGCTTCTGTAAAGTAAGTAATTTGTTACACTTAGATGGCAAACTGCCCCAGGTCAAGATTGAGTAATTTAAGTATGGTAAAACAAATGAATTATACAATGTTAATAAAATCTTACTCGGAAGATAATATTTCAAACGATTCATTATTCCAACGTTCTTTGATATTTTTGTCGCTACTTCATCAATATGATGTTTCCAAGTGAGATTTTCATCAATAGTTACACCCAGGAATTTAGTTGTCTTAACCTGATTAAGCCTTGAGTTATTTAAATTCAGAGGAACAGATTGTGTGTACTTGTACTGATTGGCACAAAAAATCATATAATTTGACTTGACGACATTAATAGATAATTTATTTGCGAGAAGCCATGTACTGATCTTTTCAAGTTCCATATTTAGGTTACTAACTGCTTCATCTACATTATTGTGAGTGTACAACAAACTTGTATCATCTGCAAATAAACAAAATGTTACAGTGTCTGAAGTATTACATATATCATTAATATAAAGAAAAAAATAGTAGAGGACCCAATACGGAACCCTGAGGTACCCCACACGTAATGAATCGGCTAGTTGAAGTTACAGATTGATACGATACATACTGGTTTCTGTTACACAGATAACTTTTCAGAAGGTCCAAAGCTGTTCCCCGCACTCCATAATGATCTAATTTACTTATAAGAATATCGTGATTTACAGTATCAAATGCTTTTGATAAGTCTAAGAATATGCCTATGGAGAAATTATTTTGATCAATTGCATTACATAATTTATTAACTACATATGATATCGCTAATTCAGTTGAACGATTTTGTCTAAATCCAAATTGAGACTCAGAAAGAATATTATTTTTAGTGATAAAAGATACTAATCGTTTGTAAATAAGCTTTTCAAATAGTTTTGAAAATGTAGATAGGACTGATATGGGTCTATAGTTGGTAATGTTATGCTTACAACCTTTTTTATATATCGGTGTTACTTGGGCTATTTTTAGATCATCGGGGAAAACTCCAGCTGTCAAACACTTGTTAAAGATGTCAGACAAAGGCTTAGCTATAGAATACCGTGCTTGTTTGATGACAGAGGAACTTAAACCATCAAATCCAGGGGCTTTCCCAGAAGGTATTTTGTTAAGATAATCAACAACCTCTTCCTTGGTAATAGGTGTAAGAAACAGTGAATTTGGACATTTGTTGCTTAGAAATGAATCAAAGGAAGTGTTACATAACGGGAGTTCACTGGAGAGGCTACTGCCGATGTTAACAAAGTAGTCGTTAAATGCTTCTGCAATTTCCTTGTCATTGTTAATTTCGTTACCATCCTGAAAGAAGTAAGATGTGTTTACATTTTGCTTGCGCTTGTTAAGTAAGGAATTAATAACTTTCCAAGTACCCTTGATATTACCTTGCACTTCGCTAAATTTTGTGTATAAATATTCTTTTTGGCTAATTTGATTAAAGAATTCAATTTGCTTTTATACAGAGTGTAGACAGAGTTGTTGCTCGCAGTCAAGTTGCTCGTAAATTTTCGGTACAAATGATTTTTCGTCTGATAGAAATGTAAATACCATCAGATAACCATGGGGATTTACATTTATTGTATCGGCATTTAACATCTTGTAAAGGAAAGTTTTTATTATAAAGTTGTTGGACATTTGATAGGAAATTATTATACATACGATGTATATCGTTAATTGATATTACAGAATCCCAATCAATCATATTTAGATCATGAATGAAGTTTTCAACATTACTGGTATTAAAGGTACGTTTTTGGAATTTGTTGCTGGTTCGGGGACTTTCTTTGACACTGTTGATTACTAAGAATACGGGGAGATGGTCTGTGACATCAGTCATCAAAACACCAGAGGAAAGATTCGAAAGGTCATTGGTTAGAATGTTATCAATAAGAGTTGCACTATCGGCAGTGATCCTTGTTGGTTTGTCAATAGTTGGATAAAATGATTGAGATAGAACAGTATTCATAAAGGTCTGCACACTATTGTCAATATCATACTCAAGTAAGTTGATATTATAGTCACCCATTATATAACATTTTTATTTTCACTAGATATAAGTGACAAAACAGTACCAAAGCATTCTGTAAAGTTGTTGGTTAAAACACAAGGGGGTTTATAGACAGTTCCAATAATAACATTCGCTTTACCTGTATTTATAACTTCAATAAAACATGATTCAATATCGGAATTGTTAATTGATAAGTCGTTGCGAACTTTATATACCAAATCCTCTTGTATATAAAGTGCAACCCCACCACCCCTCTTGTCTTGTCTACAGGTTCCCTCAATGACATAGTTTGGAATTTGTATTAGAGGGTCATGAATATCATTTAACCAGGTTTCCGATATTCCAATAAACGCAAAATCCTTCCGTAGTAAGTTAATATACTGATTAATGCTTGATACGTTTTTTCGTAAGCTACGAGCATTGAAATGTAATAATTTAATGTCGGCGTTCCTAATGAAATGATCACTGAATTCATCCTGATCGTAGTAATAGCAATTTTTGTCGGGAATATCAAAATTTGTATCTGGATCTATATCAGAAGTCATTCAATAGGGTATGTTTATTGGTTAATTAATAAAAACAAAATCAAAACATATCAAGCACGAAATATAACTCACCAGAATAAGCAGGATAAACTTGTGATGTCGGCTTGTCTCACACTGAGGCACAAATACACACACATAAATACACAAAACAAAGGACATGAATAGAGTAGTGAAGATTAAATGTAAGTGTACATTGTGATGCATTGTTGACTTCAGGCGTCTCCCTCAAGACGGAATGATCTGAACGGGCCATCTTGGATCTTGTACCTGATCATGGCTGGTACTGACCAAGGAATGTATGCAAAGTGGACCCGCTCCTCTCTTTGAATGCGTCGCAGGTGCATTTCCCTCAGCTGCTTGCGTTGGGCCCTGACTTTGGGTGTGACGTCGTCCGTTATGAAGATGTTGTTGCCCTTGAACTTGTTGTTCTTCAGATGTTTTGCTGCATTCTTTAGGATGAATTGACGATCGCTGTATCGAAGAAGCCGGCAGTGAATTGGTCTTGGGCGTGGTGAGCTGAGTGCTGCAGCTGAGCCTGTACCGGGTGGTGGACCCGTGCGATGTGCCCGGTCGATCTCGATCTCGTCGGCACCCTGGAGCTTTAGATGATTGGCCAAGAGCTCGTGGACGAAGTCCTCGCACGATTCCGATCCGGCCTCAGATCTCTCAGGAATGCCTTGGATGACAACGTTGTTACGGCGACTTCGATTGTGGATGTCATCAATCTTGTCTTCGCGGTTCCTGATGATCCGCAGGTTGTACTCGGTTTTTGTGTTGATCAGCTTTTTGATGGCGTCATGACTTTCCTGGACAAACGTTACAGATGTTTTGAGTTCAGCGATGTCTGTGGCATTTGAAGACACCTGCTGATGGGTCTGTTGGTGCTTAAGCTCTAGGGAGGTCAGTCGTGATTCGATGTTAGTGATTGACGCCAGAACCTTGTCAAGCTTGTCGTCAATGATCGATAGCTTGTCACTGCATACGCATGACGCAACATAGCCGCCATCTTGGTCGCTGTCATTCGGGCTCGGGAGATCTTTTTTTGAGCTGGGTTTTCGGCGACTCCGAGGTGCTTTAGTTGCTGGATCCTTGTCAGTCATGGTAAGATGTGTCTATCTAAAATGACTGTAAGCAGTAGTGGCAATATTTTTTTCAAAATGACGCAACATTTATGTAAAAAGAGGGAGAGCGGATAGTACACAACCTTACTCGTCACGCATTAGATTCTACTAGGGATGTAATATTTTAATCGATTCATTATGCCAACAATTTTTGATATTTTTGTCGCTATATCATCGATGTGTTTTTCCAAGTGAGATTCTTGTCAATAGTTATGCCCAAGAATTTAGTGCTTTTTACTTGACTTAAGTTGGAATCGTTTAAACTTAAGGGAACCAATTGAGTGTATTTATACTGATGGGCACAAAAAAATCATATAGTTCGATTTCAACAAATTAATGCAAAGTTTGTTAGCTAAGAGCCATGTACTAATTATTTTCAATTCAACATTAAGTTTCTAATAGCAGTATCAACATTTTTATGAGTTTATAATAAACTAGTGTCATTGGCAAATAAACAAACTGAAATAATGTCATAGGTGTTAATGACATCATTAATATAAATAATAAAAAGTATTTGGCCTAATACAGTACCCCACAAGTAATATCTCGATAGGAAGAATTTACAGAATTATATGACACGTACTGCTTTTTATTACTCAAATAACTTTTAAATAAGTCAAGTGCTATTCCCCGCACACCGAAGTGTTCCAACTTGCTTATTAAAGTACCATGATTGACTGTATCAAAAGCTTTTGACAAGTCTAGAAATATGCCAATCGAGAAATTATTATGTTCAATCGCGGTACATATTTTGCTTAGAACATAGGATGTCGCCAGATCAGTTGACCTTTTTTGTCTAAAACCAAATTGTGCATCAGACACGATATCGTGCTTGTTCATTAAGGGTAAAGGGGATCTTTTTGTGAAACCAAGTAGAACTGAGTTTTTTTCTAGGCACTAATACTAAAATTGACATCTAAAAAAAACCCGGATTTTTTTCCCGAACAAGTAAAAGTGCAACATCGCTGTAAAACAATAATTAACGATAAAGGCATTTTTTTAAACAGCTGATGGTACACGATTTTGGGGGTACCCAGATACACGGAAGAGTTCTTGGTCACATGGGTCAGACTCAAAGAAAAACTCAGGGAGACGGATCCTACGGTAGTATTCCTTGAGATTTTGCCTGGCCGAGCGCCAGTAGTAATGATTACGCCCTCTTGCGTTCGTGACCTTCGACCTTCCGTCTTCGTTCTATCGTTTATCGCTCAATATGCGCTCTCGCCTTTGTTCATTAAAGTAACCCATTATACCCGATAAGTCGATTACAGTTGCGGTTATTGTGTGTGTTGGATTGAACTCTTGTCCTTACTGGCGTGGTTGCAGCGTTTTGAGATGAATCTTCGCCGTAGAAAGTGTGGAAAATGTGCTTCAAACCTCGGACATACCGGACACAAACATAGCCATTTACGCACACGGAGAGTGACTGTACAGTTATACATACAATTGAGTACATCGTCTTGTCATTCAGTGGTTAAATTTTGGAGTGCACTATGGCGTCCACGCACCGCGCACCGAAGCAGTGGTGCTTGAGCAAGGTAGAAACAGTAAACACTTTCGAGAACTGACGGCTAAACCTTCAATATACACTCTCACTTGATTCCAACTTTGCTCCATTCTTAGTGGAGGGCTGTCAATGGGGGAACAATGGTGGACAAACGCAAAACTGCTCAGCAAAAAAAGTTACTATGCTTGAGCTAATGTTGGGGCAAATCGCCAATTATTGCCCCGTTATATCCAGAAATACCATTATCAAGAACTCAACTTTAGTACA
This sequence comes from Patiria pectinifera, assembly GCA_029964075.1. Taxonomy (NCBI): domain Eukaryota; kingdom Metazoa; phylum Echinodermata; class Asteroidea; order Valvatida; family Asterinidae; genus Patiria; species Patiria pectinifera. The sequence goes on from CM057149.1 coordinate 4,803,245, forward strand.
GACCATATGGCAAGTTATACGCCTACACTTTGGCTGTCAATCAACTGGCGCCCACTTTATTGACTTTTCTGACATCCACCTCCGCCCAGATGAGCGACCAGAGCATCTGTATCAGCGCCTCATGGCATTTGCAGAGGACAATTTACTCCGCTCGGACAGCGGAATTTCCCATCATGGCCAGCCAGTTACTGAGGATGAGGAACTGTCTCCCTCCTTAGAGAACTTAATCGTCCTGACATGGTTGCGACTGATACATACCAGTCTGCCAAAGTTAGTGAAGCAGCGATATGGTACAGAGCTCCGGTCACGCACACTCGCCTTTATCACGCCTGAGATATCGCAAGCTCTTGACTTGCTCCTGGAGGAAGTTCATGCCTCCGATGACGCCAAGGCAATGCGTAGAGCAACCTCACGCCCTCCCCCTCCACGCCCGTCTTTCGGCTCGCAACCCAGGTCCGAACGACGTCAACCAAAGTCATGACCCATCTGCAAACAGGTTGGACGGAACAGTTCCAATCACTTCCTAAGCGAGTGCCCTCACCTCTCCGAGCAGGACCGTACCGACGCTTTATCCTGAAAGCCCGTCAAATCGCCAACATCCTGGACAACAGCCCAGAAGACGAGCCCCCAGTAGTCAATGAGGATGAGGAGAGCCCTGACACGAACGACAGGGACAATCCCTCCGCCTTCAGAGTCCAGACACGACATTCCCCGCACTTGGACACGTGTTGTGGCCATCACACCATCCGCATAACCATCGATAGTGGAGCCACAGGAAACATGATCCGTGCCTCCGCTGCAAAGCGCCTAGGGGCTACAATAAAGGAGAGCTCCCAATCTGCACATCAAGAAGATGGTTCATCCCCACTCACGGTAATGGGCGAGACACGCCTCACACTCTCCCGTGATGGCTGTGAGTTCTGCTTCGAAGCCCTAGTGATCGAGAACCTCGATGTCGACGCACTTGGTGGTACACGTTTTATGGAGACAAATGACTTGGCCGTTCGACCAGCCAAGCGCCTCATCTCCCTCGCTGATGGAACCACCTTCCTCTACGGCTCACCCACAGACCAACCCAGGCCTCATAGCGTCCGCCGTGCACATGTACTTCGTGCTCCTGCCAGCTCCACCACTGTCTGGCCAGGAGAATTCATTGAGGTACAACTCCCCAAGGACATATCATCATCGGACAGCACTTTCGCCCTTGAGACCCGCACCGATTCCCCTAGCTCCATTATGGCCGCCCCTGCTCAACTCTGGCCTCCCCCGGACATAATTGACAGTGTGGCAGGGAAAATCCGCATTCCTAACTTGACTACGGAGCCACGTGTACTGAAACGACATGAACACATCTGTCAAGTCCGCCCTGTGTTCGTACCCACCCCACCCCACGACAAAACAAGTGAGCGAGGTACCAACCAGAGCTGCCCCCGAAAAGCAACTGCCCCGGCCGGCCCTACACTCCAAACTAGTCTCCGTTGAACCAGACAACATACTTCCTAACGAAACGAGAGCCGCTTTCCAGTCCCTCAACCAGGAATTTGATGAGGTCTTCAACCCAGTATTCAGTAGTTACAATGGCAGTGCTGGACACTTTGAAGCTGTCGTCAACATGGGCCCCGTCCAGCCCCCACAGCGCAAGGGGCGCCTCCCGCAGTATTCAAAGGACAAACTGCAGGAGCTTCAACACAAATTTGACGATCTTGAAGAAAAAGGTGTCTTTGCACGTCCAGAGGAAGTAGGCATCACAGTCGAATACCTCAACCCTTCCTTTCTCGTCAAGAAGTCGAATGGTGGCTTTCGATTAGTCACAGTCTTCGCCGATTTTGGCCGCTATAGCAAGCCACAGCCTGCCCTCATGCCTGATGTCAACTCCACCCTGCGACAAATCGCACAGTGTAAAAACATTATTGCCACTCCCCTTTCCGCGGAGTTCGCGTCTACACCAGGTCAGCAATGGGCAGGCCGGGCTCAGAAACTGCACTTGAAGAGCTTATGTGCTGCGTGCTGGGTGACCTGCTGAAGGAGGGCATAGTAGCCAAGATTGCAGACGACCTGTATTGTGGTGGCAACACTCACGTCGAACTGTTACATAATTGGAGGCGGGTCCTGCACACCCTGTACAAATGCGATCTTCGCTTCTCTGCCAAAAAGACCATCATCTGCCCAAAGACGACCACCATACTCGGATGGGTTTGGTCACTGGGAACACTTCATGCAAGTCCTCATGGCGTCGCGACCCTTGCATCATGCTCCATCCCTGAGAAAGTCGCAGGCCTGCGTTCTTTCATCGGGGCATACAAGGTCCTTACCCGCGTCCTTCCCAACTGTGCCTCCATCATCTCACCCCTAGACAGCGTCGTGGCTGGACGTCAGTCGGTTGATCGCCTTCAATGGACTGACGACAGTCGCACCGCCTTCTCCAGTGCTCAGGCTTCCCTCTCTAAAGCTCGTACGGTAACGTTACCTCGCCCAGTTGACCAGTTATGGATTGTCACAGACGGAGCTGTCAAGAATCATGGCATTGGTGCAACCAAGTTTGTCACACGCCATGGTACGCTGCTCCTTGCCGGCTTTTTCAGTGCCAAACTCCGTGGGCGTCAGCCAACATGGCTCCCATGCGAAGTAGAGCCCCTGTCAATTGCTGCTGCCACTAAGCACTTCAGCCCATACATCATTCAGTCTACACACAAAACATCCATCCCCACTGACAGCAAACCCTGTGTTCAAGCTTTTGAGAAGTTATGCCGTGGGATAATTTCCGCCAGCCCCCGAGTATCAACATTTCTGTCGACTGTCAGCCGCTTTCAAGCCACGGTCCGCCATCTCGCAGGCTCAGCGAATATCCCATCAGACTTTGCCAGTCGAAATGCCCCAGAGTGCACTGACTTTGCTTGCCCAATCTGCTCGTTCGTGAAGCATACATAGGACTCCGTCGTCCAGCGCATCTCTACACAGGACATTGCCACTGACAAGGTGAAGCTGCCATTCACCAGTCGATCAGCCTGGGCAAACTTGCAGGCAGAGTGCCCAGATTCGCGCCGTACGCATGCTCATCTTCTGCAAAGCACTCGTCCCTCCAAAAAGGTCACCAATGCCAAAGATGTCAAACGGTACCTCAACGTCGCCACCATCGCTAAAGATGGGTTCCTGATCGTTCGCAGAGATGAGCCATTCGCTCCCACACGGGAGTGCATTGTAGTCCCACGACAGGTTTTGGATGGCCTCCTCACTGCCCTTCACATCCAGCTCAACCATCCATCATGCCACCAACTCAAGTGCGTTGTCCATCGTTACTTCTATGCCCTCGACATGGACAAGTCCATTGAGAAAATCTCATCTAGTTGCCACCAATGCGCTGCTCTCTGCAATGCCCCCACTACCGTAAAGCCTCAAACCACCGAAGATCCACCAGATGCTGTCGGCATATCCTTCGCGGCCGACATTATCAAACGAAGTCGTCAGCTCATTCTTGTTGTACCTGAGAGTGTCACGTCTTTCACAGCCACATGCTTCATAGAAGATGGACGACACACCACTCTTTGGGATGCACTTATTACCCTTTGCATTGAGTTACGCCCACTTGACGGACCCCCAGCTGTAATCCGTACTGACCCAGCAGCAGGCTTCAGGTCCCTTGTGACTGATGAGCTCCTGCAGCAGCACAGGTTGACCATTGAACTTCATCATCAAGAATATCGACAAGAATCCAGTTGCCGAAAAAGCTGTACAAGAGCTGGAAGACGAGTTCCTGCGCCAAGATCCCATGGGTGGCGCCGTATCACCACTGACTCTTGCATTAGCCACATCTTGCCTGAATTCCCGCATACGCTCCCGCGGTCTGTCCGCTCGCGAGATGTGGCATCAACGGGATCAGTTTACAAATAACAAGATTCCCATCACCGACCGGCAGTTGATTCTTGACATTCGCAACGCTAATCTCCCCCACAGTGAAAAGGCGAAGATACCATCAGACAGAATTGCATCTGACACTGTTGTCGCCATTGGGGACTTAGTATATCTCCATGGTGACCGCAACAAAACAAAAGGACGAAACCGCTTCCTTGTGACAGCCATTGATGGGTTGTGGTGCAGTGTCCGTAAATTCATCGGAAACCGGCTCCGGAGCACATCCTACCGTGTTAAACGCTCAGAGTGTTTCAAGGTACCTTCCCACTCTGATATCGATCCACCTTTTCCATCAGAATGGCCCGATCTTCATGACAGTGCTGATGAAGTAGACGCTGACATAGCACCAGCTCCACCCACACCACCTGCCATACCCATCATACTCTCGACACCTGCCAAGCAAGCTACTGGATCCCCCTCTCTGGAAGCTGAGCATGCACCACAAGTAGCAGATGTACCTATTCACGCGTCGCTTACTCCACAGCCCACGATTCCTACAAACAGCCCTGGAGACATGAGCTTGTCCACGCTCACCCGCAAGACGCTCATCCCGCCTACGCAAACCACCCGCATACCTTGATGACTACTTGACTGATTATTGACACTGATCCGTGACTGTGTGAACACTTGTAGTGTTTAGGACAAGATATATAATGCCTTCCTATGGAGTGGCACATTTGGGGCAGAATAATCCCCAGGGCTGGAGGGCAGTCTACCCCTATGAAGGCCCATTGTGTTCTTTATGTAGCATTAGATTCCATTTTGATATTATATATTTGGCTTTGTTTCTGGTTTCAATTGAGCGCAGCAACAAAAAGCCATATTCTTCGTTCTCCTAATATATTTTACTGAAAGAGGGACTTGTTTCAGTTCTTTGCCTTGTTTCAAAAGAAAAAAAAAAGAGGTCACGCCAGTAGTAATCATTACGCCCTCTTGCGTTCGTGACCTTCGACCTTTTGTCTTCGTTCTATCGTTTATCGCTCAATGTGCAATCCCGCCTTTGTTCATTAAAGTGTCCCATTATACCCGATAAGTCGATTACAGTTGCGGTTATGGTGTGCGTTGGATTGAACTCTTGTCCTTACTGGTGGAGCTCTATCTAGTTCAAAGTACTAGGAGTGAAACAAAACTGATACTTTTAGAGAAAGGTTTATGTTTCGCCCAGATATGGATGAGTAGGAACGGTTACGGTATTGGAATGTGTGGTGGTGAGTTGGCCTATTGGGAATTCATTTGACGAACCTAAACGACCTCTCCTCTGTCCTATGTAATTACAGTGGCTTTGGGTTCGCTCATTAGTTAATCGGTGCACACTTATGAATAAACGGAAGAATAGTCAAACGTATTTACAAAGAACCCTCCCAGTACTGATACTAAAATTAACACCTATAGAAAAAATCCAACACTCTTCCTAAACAAGTAAAAGTGCAATATCGGTGTGAAAGAACAATTGACGATAGAGGCAAATTTATAAAACATCACATGATTAATAAAAATAAAAATCATTGGAAAACAAAAGAGAATTCGGGAACTTACCTAGTTCAGAATAAAACGGAATAAACAGACTCATGTATAGGAGGCAAGGTGGCATTGATACTGACTGTCCGCAGGCTGAAGTCAGAATGCCCTCAACCAGAGAAGTGAGTTGCCCTGTGTTCTCTGAATTTTGACTTGAAGTACAGTTTAGGTCCTATTCAAATTGGTACACATACTGCCAAAGTGTACCGTACAATGTTTATTTTCATCATTTGCAACTACCTTGAATTTTAGCATGACTGATCGCCTTCGATTATTTCATGAACCAAAAAAGTGACTCGTGAACCGACAATTTGAACATGCGTCTCAAGTAATGGTACACGATTTGGGGGATACCAAGGTACTTATATGGAATAGTTCTCGGTCACGTGAGTCAGAATCGAGGAAAAACTCACGGAGAAGGATCCTACGGTAGTGGTCTGTGAGATCTTGGCCGAGCACTACCTGCTTCACAGTACTGTGAGTGAAACAAAAATTGATACTTTTGGAGAGAGGTCTATGTTTTCCGTCAGATGTGGATAAGAAGGAAAGGTTAACAACGGGATTGTAAGGGGGTGGTGGTTAGTTGTCGTACATGTTGCTACAAAATAAGGAGCTCTCCACTGTCCTTTGTAATGCTAGTGGCTTTTGGTCCAATCTTTAGTTAGTTCCTTTGTCTTTGCTTGTATACATGTCCGTGTATCACCATTGAAATTTATACTTGAACTCTACCGGTCACTGATTTAGTTCTTACTCCCTAATATGATGAGCATTGTTATAAAATAGTCCTATGGCTGATTGTGTCTTTGCAATTGTATATAAAGTAAACATTCACCAGAAGAGATAAACGTGCTACAACTATATATGATTATAAGCTGGGAATAATTAAATTTCAAATCCCCACTAGGAAAATTGCCAGCGTTCAGTGAATACTTATGAATAAATGGATACATTATCAAACTAATGAAGAAAGAATACTCTAAGCACTAAAACTAAGATTGACATCTATAGAAAGAACTTAATCTTTTCCTGAACAAGTAAAAGTGCAATATCGGTGTAAAACAATATTGCACGATAAAAGCAAATTTATCAAACAGCAACATCATTAATAAAAGAATTCATACGAAAACAGAAGAGAATTCGGGAACTCGCCTATTTCAGAATAAAACGGTATGAGCATGACTGTCCGCAGGCTGAAGTCAGAATGCCCTCCACCACCTACATGAGGCCTATCCCGAATTCGATAGGTCAAGAAGCTAGATCGAGTAACCAGGCGCTATATATAATAGTTGGTCACAATTAGTAAAATAATTGTTGAAAATGGCTGGCCATCGCTGTCCATCCCAGAAAGAAGAGTTTTGCTGGTGTGATATATATATTTGCCAAAAATGCAGATGCTTTCCTTTACCATCTTTGTTTGGCTTGATTTCCAGAATTTGAACTTTATGATAAAAGTAAGTTGCCTTTGTGTTCTCTGAATTTTCACTTGAAGAACGATTGATGTCCTTTTCAAATGGGTACACATACTGCCAAAGTGTCCTGCGCATGTTTATTTCCATCATGTGTAAACCTTGAACTAGAACATTTACTGATCGTTTCCCATCATATACATGTTTGGAACATAAAAACAAAGTGACTGATGAACGGACAACTTGAAGATATATCAAGTCTCAAGTGATATAACACAATTTTGGGGGAGTAAGGTATACTCTTTACACAGAGGGGTTCTTGGTTACATGGGTCGGAATCCAGGCAAATCTCATGGAGACGGATTTTACGGTAGTATTCCGTGAGATCTTGGTTGAGCTCTGGCTGATTCACAGAACGGAGAGTCAAAAAAAAGTTAATACCCTTGGAGAGAAGTTTATGTTCAGCGTCAGATATGGATGAGGAGGAAGGTCAACTACGGCATTGGAAGGGGGTGGTGGTTAGTTGCCCTATTGGCAATTCATATTAACGAGTTCTCCACTGTCGTATGTAATTCAAGTGGCTTTGGGTTCACTCATTAGTTAGTTGTTTGTATACGTATATTAATATTTAAATTCATCTACTTGAACTCTTCCGGTCACAGATTTATAGTTCTTACTCCCTATGTGTAAAATTCTATTCAAATACAAAATTACATCATATATTATAGGTTATCTTGAGCATACTTCCCCTTTATTTTGAATATTTTTAAACTTGGTGATTTTTTTTGGTTTCATTTGGCTCAATTTATTTTTTAAATACTCTCGTAATGTATTACCCAAAACAAAATCAAGCCTTTTTTTTACCAAGTTCTTCAGTTCACATTCACCAGACTCGTAGTTCAGTTATAGGGGATCTTTTTGTGGAACCAAGTAGAACTGAGGGTTTTTTAAAGAGTGTCTTTCATCAAGGGGTCATATGCTGGAAGGGTTTAAATACAGACCTTAAACAGTCAGCCATTTCCCATCTTTTTGTAAAAAAAATTAAGAATAATATTACCGATTTATACAACACTTAATATATTTGCATCTCTTCATATTTTATTACATCAAATGTATTGTTCTCTATATACCTTTTGCCCGGTCTCACTCCTGCATAACATGTCCTTGTCCCCATTATTTGTATGTTCTTTTGTCCTTGTGTCAGTATATTCTTTTGTTTTTGTTTTCATACGGAAGGGGAACAAGAAGCAATTGCTTCTCCCTTTTTTTACATGTGAACATCACTTCATTATTTATTTATTTATATTGCTCTAGAAAAAAATATCTCTTTTGAACAAGTTGCAGAGTATGATGAGCATTGTTATCACATTTTTCAATGATGTTGACATAAAATATATGTGTATCTGAAATGGAATGAAATGAAATTATTGTTTGTACTGAAGTAGTGCCAACAAAACTATGAAAACACAAACACAATCAATTGTTCTCTATTAATTAGTGAAACAAATAGTCCCATAGCTGATTATGTCTTTGCAATTGTACATAAAGTTAACATTCACCAGTCAGAAGTGATAAACACATGATTAATATATATATATATGATTAAAAGCTAGGAATAATAATATTTCAAATCCCCACTAGAAAACTTGCAAGTATTCAGTGAATATAATAAATGGATAAATTATCAAACTAATTAGGAAAGAATACTCTAAGCACTCATAATAAAATTGACATCTATAGAAAGAACTTAATCTTTTCCCGAACAAGTAAAACTTCAATATCGGTGTAAAACAATAATTCACGATGCAGGCAAATTTATAAAACAGCAACATGATTTATAAAAAAAAGTCATAGAAAAACAGAAGGGCATTCGGGAACTCGCCTATTTCAGAATAAAACGGTATATGAACATGACTGTCCGCAGGCTGAAGTCAGAATGCCCTCAATCACTTACATGAGGCCTGTCCAGAATTTGACAGGGCAAGTAGCTAGATCGACTTCAAGACAAGCGCTATATATAATAGTTTGCCACAATTAATGGAATAATTGACGGAAACGGCTGGCCAACCCCTGTCTAGCCCCCAAAAAGGGAAGTTTTGGTGTGGTGACATCCATATTTGCAAAAAAAAGCAAGTGCTTTCCTTGACCTTTTTTTACATTCAATTTCCAGAAGAGGAGGCAGGATTGGTAGGTTAGTTGCCTTCTCTTCTCTAAATTTTCAATTGGGGAACAGTTTTATGTCCTTTTCAAACTGGTTCACACACTGGCAAAGGGTACTGTACGTGTTTACTTTCATCATGAGTAAACCATGAACTTGAACAGTTACTGATCGTTTCCCATCATATTCATGTATCAAACAAAAAACAAAAAAGTGACTTGTGAACTGACTACTTGAAGATATATCAAGTCTAAAGTGATGGAACATGATTTTGGGGGAGTAAGATATACTTTTTACACAGAGGGGTTCTTGGTCACATGGGTCGGAATCAAGGAAAAAACTGACGGAGACGGATTCTACGGTAGTATTCCGTGAGATCTTGGTTGAGCTCCGGATGATTCACAGAACGGAGAGTGAAACAAAAGTTAATCCACTGAGAGAGAAGTTTATGTTCAGCGTCAGATATGGATGAGGAGGAAGATTTACTACGGCATTGGAAGGGGGTGGTGGTTAGTTGCCCTATTGGCAATTCATATTAATGACTTCTCCAGTCACTGTTGTATAGTTCTTACATCATATATTATAGGTAATCTTGAGCATACTTCCCCCAAATTTGCCAATTTGAATATTTTCAAACATGATAATATTTTGTTTTCATTTCGGCTCAATTTATTTTTTCAGTACACTCGTTATTTATTACCACAAAAAACTCGAGCCTTCTTTTTACCTAGTTCTTCAGTTCACACTCACCAGACTTTTGGCTCAGGTAAAGGGGATCTTTTCGGTGAAACCAAGTAGAACTGAGTTTTTTCGAGGCACTAATACTAAAATTGACATCTAAAGAAAAAACTTAATCTTATTCCGAACAAGTAAAAGTGCAATATCGTTGTAAAACAATAATTTACGGTAAAGACAATTTTTTAAAACAGCAACATGATTAATGAAAAAATCATGTTCGGGAACTCGCCTATTTCATCATGTACTAAAAAGTTGTGAACTTGAAATTTGCTCATCAGCCTCAAGTGATGTTACACGATTTTTGGGGTACCCGGATACATCTCTTCATACGTTATAACATCAAATTTATTGAACTCTATACATCCAGTGCCCGGTCTCACTAATGCATAAACATGTCCTTGTCCCAATTATTTGTATGTAGTTTTGTCCTCGTGCCAGTATTTTCTTTTAGTTTTGTATTCATAGGGAAGGGGAACAAAAAGCAATGGCTTTTTCTTTTTCTTACATGTTAACATCATTCCATTGTTCATTTTTTATATATTGCTATATACAAAATATTTCTTTTGAACAAGTTGCATAGTATGATGAGCATTGTTATCACAATTTTCAAAGATGTTGACATGAAGTAAATGTTTCTGAAATGAAATGAAACTATTGTTTGTACTGAAGTAGTGCCAACACAACTATGGAAACACAAACACAATCAATAGTTCTCTTTTCATTAGTGAAAAAATAGTCCTATAGCTGATTGTGTCTTTGCAAAAGTTAACATTCGCCAGAAAAGATAAACGTGCTACAACTATATATGATAATAAGCTAGGAATAATTATGTTTCAGATCCCCACTAGGAAAAATGCAAGTATTCAGTAAATACCTTGAATAAATTGATAAATTATTAAACTAATTAAGAAAGAATACTCTGAACAGTAATACCTTAATTGACATCTATTGAAAGAACTTAATCTTTTCCTGAACAAGTAAAAGTGCAATATCGGTGTAAAACAATAATTTACGACAAAGTCAAATTTATGAAACAGCAACATGATTAATAAAAAAATCATAGGAAAACAGAAGAGAATTTTGGAACTCACATATTTCATCATGTACACAAAAGTGAGTTGTGAACTGACAATATGCACATCAGTCTCAAGTGATGTTACACGGGGTACTTAGATACTTAGTACCCAGAGTTCTTGGTCACATGGGTCAGACTCAAAGCAAAACTCATGGAGACGGATCCTACGGTAGTATTCCTTGAGATTTTGCATGGCCGAGCTCTATCTGGTTCAAAGTACTGGGAGTGAAACAAACTTTTAGAGAAAAACATACTTTTAAAGAAAGGTTTTGGTGGAGTGCGATATATATTTGCCAAAAATGCAGGTGCTTTCCTTGACCATTTTTGTTTTCACTAATTTCCAGATTTAATTTCTTCTGGTGAAGGTAAATTGCCTTGTGTTCTTTGAATTTTAAATTGAAGAACAGTTTTAGGTCCGTTTCAAATTGGTACACATTCTGCCAAAGGGTACTGCACGTGTTTTTGGTTTTTTTATTTGTAAACCATGGACTTCAGCATAACTGATCGCTTTGCATCATGTACAAAAAAGTGAGTTGTGAACTGACAATTGGCACATCAGTCTCACGGAAGAGTTCTTGGTCACATGGGGCAGACTCAAAGAAAAGCTCAGAGAGACGGATCATACGGTAGTATTCCTTGATATTTTGCATGGCCGAGCTCTATCTGGTTCAAAGTACTGGGAGTGAAAAAAAAACTGATACCTTTAGAGAAAGGTTTATGTTTCGCCCAGATATGGATGAGAAGAAATGGATGTATTGGAAATGTGTGGTGGTGAGTTGCCCTATTGGGAATTCATTTGACGAACCTAAACGACCTCTCCACTGTCCCATGTAATTACAGTGGCTTTGGGTTTGCTCATTAGCTAATCGGTGCACACTTACGAATAAACTGAAGAATGGTCAAACTAATTTACAAGGAATCCTCCAAGTACTGAAACAGAAGAGAATTCGGGGTTTTCAGGGTAAACGTTATGAACAGACTCATGTATACGAGGCAAGGTGTATGGCACATGTCCGCAGGCTGAAGTCCGAATGCCGTCAATCACTTACATGAGGCCTACCCAGAATTTGATTGGTCAAGAGACAGGTGCGTTTACTTTACATGTTGTATATTTTCATCATTTTGTAAAACATGAACTTGAGCATAACTGATCTCTTTCCATTAATATCAGGAACAAAAAAGAACTTGTGAACTGACAATTTGCACATCAGTATTAAGTGATGGTACACGTTGTTTTGGGGATACCCAGGTACTTTTTACACGGAAGCGTTCTTGGTCATGGGTCAGAATCAAGCAAAAACTCACGAAGAAGGATCCTACGGTAGTATTTCGTAAGATGTCTGCTGAGCTGTACCTTGTTCGCAGTACAGGGAGTAGGACAAATACTGAGACCCTTAAAGAGAGGTTTATGTTCAGCGTGCACTTGATAAGTTGTCCCATAAAATCACAGTATCCTAATTATTTTGATAATAAATAGTTTTCAATAATAATACATGAATTAAAATTATCCACAGTATTTTATGTGACGAATCTCCACATAAAGATAGACTGCATTCAATTTTTGACTCAAATCATTAATAGAAAAATCAAAATTTCATCCCCATGGTGTTCATCTCCATGGTGTTCATCTCCATGGTGTTTATCCCAATGGTGTTCACCGAACCAATGGTGTTCATCCCCATGGAGTTTGTCCCATTGTGTTTCCCCGCTCTCTTAATTCTGACGATTGAAATTTCAATCTATTAGATTGAATTCTCAATTTTTCACAGATTGCCGTGAGGGAACAATCTTTGCGGATTGACCGTCAATCTTTTTTTAGATTGACAATTTTCAGTCCACAAACGAGTGGAATTTCAAACCATTAGATTGAATTTTTCGATCTATCTTCAATCGAATTTGGATTGAAAATTTGTCAATCTAGACTGATGATTGAACTATTCAGTCTAAAAAAAGATTGAAATTCTCAATCGTTTAAAGATCGAAAATGTCAATTCTATTGCTGGATTGACACACACGCACTCATGAACCCACCCACAAGTTGCACAATCCTTCTCTGTCTTTACTTTAATACATCGCTGCTTTAATTCAATACATGTACTGGTAATACATTAAATAGTTGGTCATGTGCCTGTCTGTTTATGACACTGGTCTAGTTGGTGCTACTAAGAATAAATAATACTGACGATTTGGATCAGCCAGGATTACCTTTTTGAGAGATCATTTGTGGGAGTGAACTTCTGAGTGCAAGTAATTCGTCTATCAACCTTGCAATTTTTAATACCAAAAAAATAATTGTGCCAGATGGGCCACTGTTGCAGCTTACTAAATCATGTACATTAAAGTTGCATGCATGTACATGTAACTCCAAGGCTATGCTAATTGGTCTGGAATGCCCCACCCTGGGACTGACCACGCGTCCCTGGCTGGGCCATGTGCTTTACCTATTAGTGACCTTAAACTCAAGAAAAGAAAAATCGGAATAAAAAGTAAATTTCCCTATGCAAATTACTCAAATTAAAAGAGCAATTGTCGTTTAAAAACCACTAGAAAAGTACTCTTTACATTATACACTCTCTGTAACTAGAGTTATCTAAGCAAAAATTATAAGGTTTCACAGAAAAAAAAACCCGGAATATTGTTACACACAATAAAAGTTGAACAATGCTGTGAAATCTCCAACTAGGAAACGGAAAAAAAGAACTAAACTTTAAATCAAGTGAACTAAATAGTCTTAACTATCATCTGAATACTTCACCCTGGAATTTATGCCAAAAATAAAGGAACATTTCTTACCTGAAAGACAAAGACAAGAGACAGGGCGGTTGGAATTGATGGTACATGATACAGCACTAAGGCATGCTGGACCACACCACTCAAACCACTGCACCCTCATGTCCAGGGGCCACTCCACTTCCAAGAAGTGGGTCTCTCTGGTATTACAAACAATAACTCTTGCAGGCATGGGACTAAACTAAGATAAAACGAAAAAGGAAAACAAAATGTATACTTTAATTAAGAAAATCTTACTTAATCAAGGGACCAAAAATCATAGGGCCCAATTTAGGGGCCCTATTACATAACGTTTTTCTTAAACTGATGTATGAGTTGTCAAAAAGTTTGCCAGACACACATGCACGATCAAAGAGCCTTTCTCATTGGCTTCGCCTAGGGAAATGATGCTTTGCAGAATGTTTGACACCAAGGAAGGGTCTTTGGTCCCATTGTATTGTTGCTGCTCCCAAGTGTTTTATGTCTTTATATGTCGTTTTCGTTAATTTTGATTTATTACATGAATATGATATTGTAGACTTTAAAATATTTTCCTCGTTTCTATATATTGTTTTTAAAGCTAAAAGAAAACATGAACACAAAAATCAAGCAGATGATGCATCTGTGACTACTGGAAGCACTTCTTCAATCATTGCGTCACAAACCACACCCGAGGTATTTTTTAGTTATGTCTGTATATGCGACCAGTACAATGGTTCAATTGAGTAACTGCCTTTTGTGAGGTTTCTTTATAACACCCGTGTATTAATTTGGAAACAAAAGACCTTAATCATAAGCCTATGCATTTGCGCAGCAGTCTGTATTACATGTACCTCCCATTTATAAGCAGACTGAACACTTAAAATTTCACCGCAAGTCGGTCTGGTGGGCACCTTCCTTATTGTGACATAACTTCCATTAATATTAGTGTGAAGAATAATCAATGAAACCTTTCCATAGCTTCCCAAATTTTGATATTTTTTTAAATATGATAATGACATGTTTATGTCTCTACTTTGTTTCAGACTAGCAAGGACGCAAAGGTGCAGAGGTCACACCATCTCCAACTGGTGTTACATGAAGTCAACACGCTGACTGAGAAACTAACAGCAAGTGAGCGGTTGGATAGCAGATTCCAGTTACCCTACATAGCCCTGGGTTACTTCGACGAGGAGGGTGGAAGCTTGTCCCTGGATGAGTATGGCGTGCACCTCACCATCCCTCGTGGTGCAATAGCTCAAGGCCGCGATCCTCAGCAAGTATACATCTATGTAGACCCTACTGCACCATCGGATGATGCGGTGGACACGAAAGAGGTCGGGCTTTCATCAAGTGTCGAGTGCGGCCCTGAAGGGTTGGAATTTAAAGAAAGCGTGGTGCTTTCCTTCCCTCACGACGGTGATGCAAAAAGTACGAACACTGAAACGTCCGGGTTCCGAATGTGTCAAGACAATCACTCGTCAGGCAGATGGGAAGATTTTGATGGAAACGCAGTGATAACTGAAGACAGGGTCATTCTCATTGTAAACCATTTTACAAGGTTCAAACTATTCGGAAGGAGCAGGATGTTAGAGGTAGTTTCCTATGGAAATGTCTTCGACCCCCGTCAAAGCAAATATCAATTTCGGGTGTACATTTTAAAGGGTACACGGGATAAACAGGTGGGTCACTAAGCTTTCTTACTTAATAATAATAATTATCAAAGAAATTAAGAAACGTGTCTCCCTAATGGTACATTTAGTGGAACAATTATTATAATAATAATAATAATAATAACAAGAAGAAGAAGAACAATACAAATATAACAAGAACAAGAACAACAAGAACAAGAACAAGAACAAGAACAACAAAAACAACAAGAACAACAACCACAAGAGCACAACAATAGTAATTATTGTTATTACCCTGATTGGACATTTGGGAGACATTTGCACAGAGTTGTGCACACAGTTTTTTAACCTTAAATGTGCCCTAACCCAATATTCTCTTGTCCTTTTTCCACGAATTTCGGTATATTTACTAATTAGACCAAAAGCAACAAATGTAATCTAATTGCGACAAAAAATTGCCTTGGGGGGGGGGCTGTGACATTAGGGAGAGGAAAAACCTAATGACCGATGTCTCCCATCGTGCGAAGAAATTACGATAACGTGTCTCCTTAATGGTACCATTACACGTATAATAATATTAAATATCCACAGGTTATTAAAAAATACAGATAAAACAGTTTAAAAACAAACAAGTAGGCCTTATTAAGAATTTAACAGTTAACTTCAGTGATAAAAAAGTAATGCTTAAAAAGATGGGTTTTTAAGTAAGTTTTTAAAAAATGTTGAAGATATCAGCAGATCGGTTTGCTGCCGGTAGCCTATTCCACAGACGTGGGACATATATTGTGAATGACTGATTGCCATAGTATGTAGTTTCGCCAAGTGGCAGCTGTAAACATACCACACCAGAGGTTGTCGAGCGCAGATGGCGTGCAGTTGATTGAACACTAAGTACTTCACAAAGATAACTTGGAGCTATTCCATTTGGAATCTTGTAAACAAGACACATAACTTTGAATTCCAAACGCTGATTTACTGGACGCCATTGCAAACTTTTCAGCACTGGAGTAATATGCTCAGGCTGTTTCATCATAGTGACAAGGCCGGTGCGGCTAAATTTTGAATAACCGTTAATTTTCTCAATTTGAACTCAGGCAGGCAAAAAAGCAAACTGTTGCAATAATCAAGTTTTGAAGTAACAAAGGCTTGGATTAATTTCTCAGTTGCATGCCGGTCAAGCATGTTACGTATTTTACCAATCCTCCATAATGAATAAGATGCTGATTTGCATAGCTTTGTGACATGAACAGACATAGTCCCTGATGCATCTAACTTAACACCAAGATCACGGACTACTGGAAGAGAATATACACTGACTTCACGCACCTGCACAGAATAGGCCCGTGGTGAACCTCTCATACCAAATTTAAAGGAAAATCTAATCACTTCAATTTTGCTATCATTTAGTGCCAACATTTAACACGCATCCACTGACGTATTTCTTCAACACATTGCTCAATTTTGGTAATTCGAACATGGTCAAGTGTGCAAGTCATGTACAGTTGAGTGTCGTCAGCATACATCTTATAGTCTAAACCACGACATAATAATATGTCTTCAAGGGGTGCAGTGTAAAGACTAAACAACACAGGTCCCAAGACAGACCCCTGGGAGACACCACAATTAAGAAGCAGTACATTAGACATCTCTGACCAAATGCGCGCTTGCTGCGTTTGTCCTCGTAGGTAGGACTTAATCTATTCAAAACCAGTACCAATAATTTGAAACTTACAACGCAGTCTGTGCAATAAGATGTTGTGGTCAATGGTCTCAAAAAGACAGCTGATATATCAGGTAAAACGAGATTAACATCATTTTGCTTGCTAAGGGAACGTAGCACATCATTTAGCACTCGGAGGAGGGCAGTTTCTGTGCTGTGACTGTTCTTATAGGCAGACTGACATTTGGCAAACAGATTATTTTGACATAAATATGAATTGTTTCGAACCAAAGCAACTTTCTCGATGAGCTTAGAAATGTTTGGTAAATTTGAAATAGGTCTAAAGTTTTTCAAGATATTACAATTAAGTCTCTGAGTGTTTCGTAAGAAGTGGCCGAACAATTGCAGATTTACATGGCTGTGGAAAAATACCCGATTGCAATGAAGCATTAAGCCTAATGGCAGGTGTAATTTGGTACGAGCATTGCTTTATCAACTTCGTCGGCTTAGGATCCAAAACAGATGATTTAGGGGTTAATATGTTAATGAGTCTTTACACAAAATGCTCAAACAAAAGTCTTTGTTTGAGACGCAGTCGAGCGGTGGGATTGAAGGCATATTTTTTTACGGATAGTTTCTATCTCTCTGCGAAAGAACTCCGCAAAAAAATCAGGTAGTGTAGCCAAGTCCAGATCAGGAGTGACTGCAGTCGTTGTTCTGTTTGTGCCTGTGATCTCATCAAAGACGAAACAAAATTCCTGTATCAGCACCAACTATGCGATCTCGGTGAAAAGTAGCGTGGGCATTACGTAACTTTGATACATACGAACATCGAGCTGAGCATCACTGTTATCCTTGGACCATGTCTCAGTCAATAAAAAGGCATCAGTGCAGTTCTGCATAATTGAATCCGAGACAAATTGATTTTTTTTATCCACAGAGCAAGCATTCCATACAGTAAACTTGACATTTTGAGTGTTGCATGTGGAAGACTTCCTCCGCACATTGATGAGATTAGTTCTATCAACACCACGCGAACATGGAAAATCAAAGACGGAATTAGTTGACACATGACGTCGGCTTGAAATAACCACTTCAATAAGACTAACTGTGCAAATGTTGTGTGAAGATTGTCGAATCCATTTCCGGCGGCCTGCTTTACTTCCTCTTCAAAGTTTCAGAATACTTAGAGACTTTACACGCTCAATTACGAACGGAGAAACAGGTCGTGGTTATTCCGAAGTTCAAATAACTCTGTCCGTGAATATGAGCAAGTGCGTCTAGTGAATTGAAAAGACTTATGGGTAGACTCCTGAGATGTCCATGAAGACATGTCCATTAGTGGGTCATGGCCAGGAATGGCAAAAGACGTTGGACCATGATTTCATTTTCACCACATTGTTAAAGGCCTCCTAGTTGGGCAAAAACCTTGCACAGTCAATCTAACTGTACCTGTGTGTACATGGTGAAGGCTAGGCAATACAACTATGTGAATCTCTGCCATAATTTACATGACGATAGTAAGAGGCAAACACAAAATGTCTTTGCGCTAGAGTTCCAAACAAAAACAGCAATGTGCACATAAAAGCCGACTTTATGATGGGATGACATGTACATGAAGATGCACATGTACAAAAACCGACGGTGTACACAGTTTTAAAGTTCAGTTTAGTCTCCAAAAGACAAAAAGTATCTCACAGATGTGAACCACAATGTCCCAGAAAGCAACCATCAAAAGTTAAGACGATGATTTTAAAAACTAAACAAGATTTAAAAAGATAAAACAACTTAGTTTACAGCAGTAAAAATATCATGGCAGCCATGTCAAACAGCGTCCTCAATAACACTGAAAAGTCCAGGCCCCGAATGTGTCAAGACAATAACTCGTCAGGCAGATGGGAAGAGTTTGATGGAAACGCAGTTCAACTATCCCCATCACCTATAGCTCATGATATTCTTATAATATTAGTTTCATGTTTATTTCTAAAATAAAACTTGATGCACAAGTAACACTATGCATAACGTTTAAAGGATTTTTTTTCTAGTGGATTGACGAAGGGTGTATTGTTGAATTATAAAGACGACATTTTTTGTAATATCGATTATGACATTTCAACGCAGAATGTGAAGAAATACGAGGAGAAGTCAAACATATTGAGCGGTTTCCAGAAACTCTCCTGGGGTGGAGGTGACTTGGCCGTTAAGCTTTCAAAACTCCCAAATGGATGTCATGTGCTTGAAGGAGCAACACAGGTTGGTTTTCTTGTGCTTTCCGTGCTGTTAATGTTTAATGGCGCAGTTATCTCATTGTTGGCTAAAATGGCAACAAAACTGTAGTAAATGTCCTGGGTTTGATTCTGTTTTACAAACAGACCATCAGCGAAAACCAAATAAAGAATAAAGCATCAAACTGTGTGACCGTCACTATTGAATCGTCAAGCTGGCCTGAAAATGGCGTTCTGTACTGTGCTGTCGAAGCTTACCAGGATAGTGAAGATGAAGAAAAAAGAGAACAAAGTAACGTTTGGCTGTACATTTGTCCAGATGTGAGTTAATTTTCCTTGTTCCATTTCATGCAAAATATTGGCAAGCTGTTTGAATACGGCAGTTGTACTGCGCCATTTTATTCTATCCGTCGCTTTATTGTGTCCGAGAGAGCCAAGATGTTTACAGGGCAACATTAGACATCAAGAAAAGAACAAGTGGTAATAATTAACTTCACTCAAAGACTCTGACATCTGAAGACTCACGAAAGTAGATTATACTTCGTATTTGACCCCGTTTTCTCAAGGAGGATCATGATCCTCATCGAGGATCATATCGGTAACCCCGACGAAGATCATAAAACGGGGTGTGTCTGTGGTGTATCGACGTACTGGATCGATAGATAAATTGATCGAAAGGATTAGCACTGAATGAGTATCATTGTTAGAAAGCAATGGTGCAACAAAAATGGAATGCGGCGGACGACTAAATGGAGTCAAGGTGCATTGAATGAATAATTATTGTTTACAGCTTGAAGCGTCTATGTAGATAATACATGTATAATTTTTAACGCAATTCACAGATAAGGCGAATACATGTAGGTCTATCGATGGATATCACGACCTCTTCATTCGAAGTTTTTTCCTCCCCCCCCCCACACTTTTTCTTTTGTTTTGAATCATGCAGTGTTTTTCGGCTGTTGTTCGAGGGACCGTTACTAAGCTGAAAATTATACCTTCTTTTTAGCTCAATGATTGGGTGTAAATGTATGAAAAATATATATTCAAGTATTACTAGATAACGAATAACAAAGAAACTTGGAGCACGTACCAAAAAAATCAAACATCATCTGAAAATGTACTTAGAAGTACGTTTATTTTTAATTCACATCACACAAACTCAATAACATAACAAGTAGTATTATTTACATTATATATTTATTGACTTATGTATTTGATCCCCACGTTTTCAAGTTGTTTTTTTCCGTAGTCGGCTATTTTCGTATAATTTATAACAGTTTATTACTATTGTTTTAATACCCACACCATATCTAATGATCCAAAATAGCCTTTGTATAGTCGAATGGGGGGGGGGGAGAGGAATAGAAATGGAGGGGGAGAGGGAAAAAAATCGGATGAAGAGGACGTAATATCCATCGATAGACCTACATGTATTCGCCTTATCTGTGAATTGCGTTACAAATTATACATGCACTATCTACATATAGGCGCTTAAAGCTATAAAAATAATTATTCATTCTGTGCACCTTGACTCCATTTAGTCGTACGCCGCATTCCATTTTTCCTCCTTTTGTAGCACCATTGTCTTTTAACAATAGTACTCATTCAGCGCTTATCCCCTCATCGATTTATCCATCGATCCATCACGTCGATGCACCATAGACACACCCCGTTTTAGGATCCTCGTCGGGGTTACCGATATGATCCTCTATAAGGATCAGGATCCTCCTTGAGAAAACGGGGTCAAATACGCAGTATACACTACTCACGAATGACAATCAAAATATGATCCATATTCTTTGTCATACAGGCCCATATTCTGTGTTAAACAGGTTGAAACCAAAATATTACGAACTCAAAAAAGAGAATTACATCTTACACGCTTATTGCTGATTCCCATGCTGATTTCAAATTTGAAATCTTATTACATGGACAAAACAGCAATTACTTTTTTTCATGGACTTCAGGGGAATAGGGCAAGGCTTTGATAACAATGTTTTACATTTATGTTGTACTCTTCATGCAGAAGAAAACTCTCGGCAATGGTGCGGCTGTGCAGTGCGTCTGTGATCCAACCAATACGTGTAGTCAAACGGTCAGAACCTCGAGATTCTGTTTAAAATAAGTTTCGTATAGTACAATTTTCATTCAGCATATTACCTCAAAAAATCCGAACTTTATCATAGTTTTAAAGGAACACGTATCAATGCTCCAATCAGCTAAAATACAACTTAATTAATACAATTACTGATGTTTACTCAGGGTGTTGGAAGATCTACAAGCGACAAGACCGGCATGACCCCCCAGGTAAGAGGCAACAAAAGGGTGCATTCGAATACCTTTCGATCATTGCAATGTCATCAAATTCAGAAGTGTTCGTTGAGATATTTCATCAATGCACCGAAGGGAAATAAAAATGCTTACATATTTTTTTGTCAAACGGGGAAAGCAAAGCAGCAATCAACAACGGTTTTTTTTGGTTTGTTTCATGAATTAGGAGGAAATCAGGAGCGGTTTCTTTCAACAGAAATTTAACCACAGCGCTGTGGGCGACTCGTGCGATTTGGCCTTAGATCTTTATACGGCTATCTACAAGCTAGTGGAAAAGCTACGTGACACAAAAACTGACAATGGTGAAAGCTCAATATGTGTTGCTCCAAACAGTAACTTGTTGGTGTTCATCCTCAAGTCCGATGCAGAAAATACATCAACCTTGTGTCAGAATTTCGTTCGAGAGATCTGCAGAGTAAGTGATGGAAAAAAGTAGGCTAATAACTGGTGATAAATTAGTAGGGCATTTTAAAATATTGGTCGTTTTTTATTGAAGATTTTCTCATCAATTATAGTTGTATACTTTAATATGATGCGGTTTTCGTTTAACTCTGCCATTTTTAACGTGGTTAAAATAACGAATCAAGAGATGAATTTCCCGAAAATTTCAGGACTTAAAGCACTTGAGTTAAAGATCTGTGGAAGTAATTGAATTCATTAAATGTATCTTGATGTTCTCTCTTTTAGGGTATACCGGAAGAGCAGGAAACATCTCGCAGGGAAGGTAATAAATGGTATTCTGCACAAGAAACTCATCATGTACTGATCCAGACGTCTTACTGGCATCAGGGATGGTCATTTTTATTGGAGGGGGGGGGTATGAAAAATTCTTGAAGAGGGCACTTGCACATCCGTGGTGAAATGGGGGGCGCTGTTCAAAACCGACGATTATGCACACTAACGGACAATAATTTTATATGGTGTTTTTCAGGGCGATACATGCGTGAAATTAAAAAAAAAAACACCCGGAACGGCCGAATTCACAAAAAAGGCACACCTCTTTTTAAAAAGGCCACTTGTTCAGAAAAAAATGGCACTTAAAAAAAGGGGGGGCGCTTGCTACGCCTATGCTTTATGTTTGGTAATGTTCATTGATTTAAATGGTTTGTTTGTGGAAACAGAGGACATGCAGTCGAGTCTATTTCTATCATTATTGTATTTGCAGAACCAAGTTTAGACGACAGAACTCTGGCGGCAGTCGCTATGAGACTTGGTGCAGGTTGGGCAATACTGGCAGTTGAGCTGGGCTTTACGATGGTACAGGTTCAGACAGTCGAGAGAAATTACGGAAACGATATCACAAGGCAAGGTCTGGAAATGCTTGTAACATGGAAACAAACCCAATCCATTCGTGTTGAAGAGCAGGTAACCACGATGTGCACAGCACTGAAGAACATCGGAAGAGCAGATATTGCCGCATTTCTGCACGGGTAAATAAATAGGCCTTCATGTCTTTGCTAATGTCTGGTATAAATGGAATTAAAGAACGACATTACTGTAAAATTACAATTGGTACAAACAGGCCATAAGTATATGCTCTATACCCATTATACTCTAATGACAATGAAACCGCAACAAATCATGTAACCTTGTGTTTCCCTTTGAAAAAAAAGCAACACATAATACATTTGTGAATTACATTTTTGAATTACATTTTTTTTCCCTTGGTATACGTGATCCACAATTCCAGAAGACCACTGAGTCAGGCGTTTATTTGTGACTTATTTACTGCTTAAACGTAAAGGTCGTTTAGTTTATCCTCCCATTCCTGCTTATAAAAAAACTTACAAAAGTACTAATTAACTTCACCTCATAAAAATCATTGTCATAGACCAGTAGGAAATTGACTATACTATTTGCAGTATTTTCTGCAGTACCACAAGTGCACGTTTAAAACAAAAAGGCACCTAATACTTTGAAGGATATAGGAGTACGTTTTTCCTTGCATTTATATGGAAAGGGGCCGAGGACTATGCATGAAGCATGCAGAAAACCTTGCATTAGTTTATTTTTCTCTTTGTGAATGGAAGGTGCTTGCTTGAAGGTTGTTCTGTGTAGGGTACATAGTTGTAAGTTTGTCAAAATGACATAGAAGGCATACATACATTAAAGCCGCCACACTTGCTCTGTGGTGGAGTGCATAGTTGTACAATGGAATTGTTTCTCTCTTTTTTTTCTCTTTTTACAAAATGGAATTCCAATGCGGCATAAACAAGTAAAATGTAATTGTTTCACAACAGGTTAAAGACTTTGTGGAAGAGAATCTGCAGAACTTAAAAAACACGTCAATTGAGCGAATCAACTACTGCCAACTTAGCCTCATTGTGTTAATGTAATTTTTATCTTCGAACACTCCAATTATTTTTGTTACTAACTCAATCAAATGTAATACAATGTTGCTATAGAAGTGCCTTAGGCGTTAAGAGTGCAAAAATGAATCCACATATTGGATGACCGTATAATTTTACAGTTTAATGACATTAATAACTTCATGCTGCCAAATGTGGATTAGATATTGCTTTTAAAGCTGTTTTATAAAGGTCTACGACCAACTGTAGTATGCTGTAAGTATGATATGCCTTTACTATGCTAAAACGTTTTTACTATATTATATCTGATGAATTATTGTTCTAATGTGTGCAAGAAATTAAATGTTGAGAAGACAAACTTAACCTCAAAATGATTTCGTTATTGTTCCCAACTTGGAACGTTGACATTCCTTGAAAATGTTTACTGTAATACATTGATGTAGAAGTGCCTTAGGAGATAAGACTATACAAAAGAATGAATCGCAATGTTGTAAACTAATTTTGGAGGTCTGTATAATATTTCACGGTTTAATAGAATTAACATGTCATGCTGTCAAATGTAAATTAAATATTGCCTTTGAAGCTGTGTTAGAAATGTCAATGACCAGCTGTAGTATGTTGTAAGAGTGATGTGCCTTTACTTATGGGGGACAAAAAGTGGACATCTGTTTTTCTGCTATCAGAAAAGCAGAAAAACCGATAGAACGTTTTCGAAAGTATATTTCTCTACGTCTCTGTCATTCTGCTACCAGAAAAGCAAACTTTTCATTTAAACAAAATATTTTTTTCTGTTTTTCTGCTTGTTTGCCTCCTGAAAAGCAGATTTTACTTTTCTTCCTTTTGCTGGTGGACAAAAAATTGACATCTGTTTTTTTCTAGCTCGAGTAATAGAAGAAGATCTAATCGGACTTTTTTGGCCTTTCAATTTTCTACAATTCTTCCACCTCAAAAGTAGATTTTTCTTGGGCGGTTGAAACGTGACCAACTTTTTTTCTCCATACAGAAAGTAGAAACGACGATTGAACATTTAACAACAACTGTTTTCTACTTTTCTTCTTTTCAGATAGCAGTAAAGCAAATTTTACTTAGGCGGCCTAAAAGTGGCCATTTGCTTTCCTGCTTTCGAAGATGTAGACTGACAGTTGGATAGGGTTTAATCAACATTTTGGGAACAAATCCCCTGATAGTCTTAAAGTATAGTATTATCGACCCTGATAACAAAGTGCCAGTCTCCAGTTGTATTAGATCAGACAAAGGCCCATTGGCGCCATGCCAAATGTGGCCAATTTTGCATTTAATCAAACTTTTGAGAACAAGAATAAAACCAGTATCATTTGAAAACTTGGAATTGTAGATTATGGAAATAAACTTAAGAGCGATTTTGAGATCAGACTAATTAACTTAAGAGCGGCCCGAAAAGCGCAGAGGGTGGGCATGGCCGTCTTCCCCTCTTTTTCCTTTTCGCTGATACCGTTGAAACGCAACGGTAGAGTAGAACATGAAAGCAGTTTGTATTGATGTCTTAGCATCTGTGGAACATAAAAAAATATAACTTAAGAGGGTTTTTAGGTCAGACTAATTACCTTAAGACCGGCGGGAAAAGCTAGAAAGGGGCGGGGCCTCAACCCCCTCCGTGTACATTTAGGCTCCTATCGTCGCAAAGCATTTCTTAAATCCTGTCAAGTTTCCAATCTTGTGAATTATTGTTTTGACGGATGTGTATGAATGAAATCAAATATTAAGAGACAAACTTAACCTCAAATTGATGTTATTATAATTGATTATCTTGGAATATTCGTATTAACCTTGTAACTTACTTAAACACACTGAAGACTTGTTGTAGAGGAAGCTGGAGTTAAGAGTACGAAAAAATATGAATCGAAATATTTTAAAAATAATTTGGGATGACTGTATAATATTACACAGTTTATTGAATTTAATATGCCATGCTGTCAAATGTAAACTAGATGTGGTTTTTAATAAAAAGCTGTTTTAGAAAGGTCAATGACCAGCTGTATGTAGTGATCGAGCTGTAAGGGTGCAGGTGTGCCTGTTCTGTGCAGTGAAATATTTTAATTCACGATATGTAGTGAATGAATATTTTTTAGATGTGTGCGCATGAAATCGGACAATAATTGAGAAAACAAACTTAACCTCCAAATGATGTTCAATTATTATTTTGGATCATTCCTATTATCGTTTGTTACTTACTCAATCAAACTGAACATTATAACTGTAATACAACAGTGTTGTACGAGTACAAAAAATGAATCAACATATTTTAAAACTAATTTTGGATGTCTGTTTAATATAAGATAGTTTAATGAAATTAATATGTCATGCAGCCGTCAACAAAACTGTAAGTTAGATATTGCTTTAAAAGCTGTTTTGGAAAGGTATATCACTAGCTGTAGTATGCTGTAAGGATTATGTGTGTATCTGTATGCATAAAAATATTTTATGGTGAATAATGGAATAACTGGTGAATTATTGTTTTGATGTGTGCGTATGAAATCAAATATCAGAATAATCAGGAAACCTATCCTCAAATTGACGTCATTGTAATTCTTTTCTTGGAACATCCCTGTTATCTTTACAACAAACTTCATCAAACTTTGAAGATTTTCACTGTAATTCAACAGTGTTGTAAAAGTGCCTTAGGAGTTAGGAGAGCAAACAACTGAATCTACATATTTTGAATTTTATGATGTCTGTATAATATTACAGTCTGAAATGTATGACTGAAACAATTGTCTGAATGAAACTGAAAACGTCGTTATCTTTTTTTTTTCATCAGAAATCCTATGGTGTTCGATTGTGTATCCTTAATTGTAAATAAAAAGTGAACAAAAATCTTTAAAACAAATCACAATGAGCTCAGTATCCGTTTACAAAGCAAATTTGAACTGGAAACCTGCCCAAATATTCAGAAACAAAGAGCTATTTAATCCCGCATGTGGTTGCTCTATCTTTATTTGAATTTGACTTTGAAATCGACCATATAGCTCAATTGCGGTCAGATTACACACTAAAAACAACATTTAAATTACATACAATTTGGCAGGAAAAAGGTAATAATAAGAAAACGTTATTTTAAAAAATACAAAGAACGTATAGTATAAAGGATAATGATCAAGTATGTATTGGAAATAAATTGACTTTAGCTAGAGTAGTGTTTAGAGTTGTAGACTAACATTAAAATCGTTTACTCGAGAAAAGCAAATGCAACTAATTATTCTTCATCTCGACGAAAACGATGACCAGTAGCTTCCTATACCTTGTCCAACCTTTTCTAACAACTAGTAATCCGCACCTTGTCAGAATAAAGAATGTTGCAATGGCAGACCGTAGTGTTTATTATGTTTTTGATTGCAGTGAAAGTGTACGTTTTAATATTATAATGTCATACTTCACAAGCTAGAGATTGGGTGGACCTAGACTCTCACCAAGGCTATCGTGGCTTATAGCGGCAAAGCTGAAGCGAAAACCAATTCAGCGCGCACGCGCATGTGGTCTCCGCTCCAGTTGCTGCGCGATTTCGCCGCTTTAAATGCCAGTTAAGCCACGATGGCCTTGTCAAAAGGGTAAGGTAGACCTACATAGAATCATTTTTCTTACAAGTTTTTGCTTTCATTTTAGCAACAAAATCGCTCAAAATATTGAGTACGGTGTACAACTACTTATCTGTTGAAATTCCAGCTGCTGTATTTTTGAGAGAGTTCTGCGAGTATAGAGCCAGAAGAGTGGCCAGAAAAGGAGTCAGACTCCTAGTGGATTTGGCACACACTGGCGGCGCCAGACTCTAATATTTTGGGGGGCAAGTGAGGGAGGGGCGAAAAACTAGTTTTTGGGGGCAACATTGAAAATCACCGGCAGTGAAGAAAATTGAAAAGTGGGTCGGGGGTGGACATCATTTTAAGCTTGGGGGCGCTGTTCAAAACCGTTTATATACGAATTTATATAATTATAAGCTGCGTTAATAGGGCCATTTGCGCAGGTTTCCTGTCTTAATATACATTCAATGTGCAGTAAAATGTTCAGTGACTTCCAGTCTCTTCTTCTCTATTTTCCCCCTTGTCTTTAACCTTATTGTTTCCTGTTTCCTGTTTCCTGTTTCCTGTTTCTTAGCGCCCTCCAGCTCTTGCACGGACTGTTGGGCTTGATAGTCACTGATTAATGGTCTGTTTATTGGTCTAGAACCATAGAGCTTGCGCATATTATAAGGCTTATGATAAGTAAGCCCTGTTTCTATGTGCAATATTTTATCATTATTGACGCTACAAAAGTTCTATACTCACGTTTGTGTACACCTGAAAAAAGTATGTCAAAAATATCGCAAAATAATAAGACAAAGCATTTGGTGATCGCCAAAAAAAATCATGGCATGTACAATCTTAAAACGTCCTAAATCAAGATCTCTCAATCTGTGATGAATCTAGATACAAAAAGAGAAGTATATTCCAAAACAGATGCAAAATTTTAGCAGTGCAGCGATGGCGATCGGCGTCATGGCGTACACTTGAAAACTCGCAAGCTGAAGTCGCATGACGAGTGTAATTAAGTTGTAAAGAAATATAATAAGCCTGTATGATCGCAAAAAAAGAAATTATAGAAGAGACCATGGCAACATAAATAAAACAGAACATGTATTATTGATTGGTCTTTCTCTGCATGGAGGTTCATTATTGATGACGATGACTTGAATATGCATCATAATTATGTCGGATTAGCATGATAATGTAATTGGTGACGTACTGATGCGGTGACTGAACAGGCCGATACGTGATCGGCAAGAACGACCATAGTCGGGACAGATGTGCGCATCAGCGGCTGGCACTGGTCTTGCATCCGCTGGTGACGTCGAGTACGTCTGTCTATGGCAGATTGGGTGCGGTGAGCCTCGAACCATGCCATTCCAGCCTTGCATACAGCATCCAGGTGGTCCTGTTTTTGGCAAACCGGCAAA
The DNA here is from genome assembly GCA_029964075.1 of Patiria pectinifera. Classification (NCBI taxonomy): domain Eukaryota; kingdom Metazoa; phylum Echinodermata; class Asteroidea; order Valvatida; family Asterinidae; genus Patiria; species Patiria pectinifera. The sequence continues at coordinate 4,831,919 of CM057149.1, forward strand.
CCCTTTACTCAGCCGTCTCAATAGGGATGGTGTATAGTTTCGAGGTTTGCTTTGGTCTTTTGTACAACTTGTATTGGCTTCCTTGGTGACGCTTGCCAATATTGAGCTCATCATTGAACATTGTTCATTGTTCATTGTTCATTTATTTTCCACAGTGCCACACATTTTTAATGATCGTAATTAATACAAAAAAGATACTATATAAACAGATAGTGAGACTGTAGAGGAACCCACTAAGAAGCTAAGCTTGTTATCGTAGGCCCCTTGTATACAAATTTAAAGTTGCTTTTAATACATAAGACACAGGACAGACAATAGACAAGGACAATACACAAACTTTATATGCCAGTAAACAAGCAGGATAAGATTTGTTGCACAAGCAATTCTCGAAGTTAATGGGTTACACGGGATCATAATAATTATACAACAGGGTCGATTTATATTTCCGTTTGAAAGTAGACAAATTTTTGGATGTTTTCAGGTTCTCGGTAAAGGAGTTCCACAGCCTGGGTCCCTCATATCTAATAGTTTTTTGGGCTAAAGTTGTGCGAGTCAATGGGAGATGAAAGTTAGAGACTTGACGAGTATAATGGGAATGAACATCAAAATTCCGGGTAAAAATTGAAGTAATGGAAGATGGTGAGGTGTCAGAATCAGATTGATACATTAGAGACCCAAGCTGGTGGAAATAAATATCTTTAACTTTCAAAATTTTGTGTTTGAAAAATAGGGGATCAGTATGGGCATTAAAATCAGTAAAATTAATTATTCGAAGAGCCCGTTTTTGTAAAAGGAAAAGCCTATTGAGATTACCGAGGGAACATGCTCCCCAGGCTAGAATACCATTACTGAGGTACGACAATATTAATGTATTATACAGGGAAACTAAAATTGTGGGAGGGATAAAATATTTGATCTTGTTGATGACACCTATGTTTCTCGCAATAATTTTACATAAATAATCTATATGATTAGTCCATGTTAATTTAGAATCAATATATAATCCAAGAAATTTAAGACAATCTGCTTTTTCCATGGCCATGTCATTGATTAATATGTTGGAAGGGAGATTACTGGCAGTTTTACTAAATAACATATAGTTGGTTTTCTTAATGTTAAGTGACAGTTTATTAACTGCAAACCAATTACAGATAGATTTTAACTCATGATTAACTGTGTTAGTGAGAGTAGTCAAATTGCTATTCGAGATAAATAAGTTGGAGTCATCAGCAAATAAAATAAATGAAAATACATCAGATGATTTAACAAAGTCATTAATATAGATCAGAAAAAGCAATGGGCCCAAAATTGACCCCTGTGGAACACCACATTTTAGGGCCTTACAAGTTGAATTTGAACCGCCTATAGATACATACTGTTGTCTGTCTGAAAGGTAACTTCTGAACCACTCTAGGGCTACTCCTCGAACACCATAATAAGAAAGCTTATATAGCAAAATGTCATGATCAATGGTATCAAAAGCTTTTGAAAGATCGAGGAATATCCCCAGAGTGTGTTCAGAGTTATCCATAGCAGTTGTTACTTTATCAACAAAATCAAGTATTGCATGTGTAGTTGAATGATTACTTCTAAATCCGTATTGACAGTCGGTTAAAATATTACATTTATTAAGAAATTGAATAATACGAACATAAACACATTTTTCAAAAATCTTTGAAAAACAGGTCAAAATAGAAATGGGTCTATAATTGATAACTGAATGAAGATCACCATTTTTAAAAATAGGAACAACCTTGGCAGTTTTAAGTGAGTTAGGAACAATGCCAGTTTTAAAGGAAGCGTTGATAATGTGAGTAATAGGTCTACTGATGACAGTTATAGTGTTTTTAATAATAGAAGAGTTAATCAGGTCGTGACCGGAGCTTGTTTTGTTCTGTAAGTTGTTGACGATATCAATCACTTCCTGTTCAACTACTGGTTGTAAAAACAAAGACCTTGGGTTCGGATCATTAAAAAAATCAACAAATGAACCATGTGAACTAGGAATATTTTTAGCGAGATTAGGGCCTAAATTAACAAAATAATCATTAAAGCAATTTGCAATATGGGTAAAATCATTGATTAACTTGCCTTCATGCATGATACTACTAATATGTTGAGAGGATAACTTATTATTAAGGACTGAATTTATGACCTTCCACGTGTTATGAATGTTGTTCTTTTCCTTCTCAAACTGACAAACATAATATTGCTTTTTAGAATTTCGTAAGAGACTAGTCAAAATATTTTTATATGTAATATATTTGAGTTTCCGCATGTTTGTCGGATTAGCAATGTAATGACGATATAACTTATTTTTCTTGTTAATTGATTTAAGAAGAAGTTTAGTAATCCACGGGGCAGTTTGGTTAGAATTAGACTTTGATGTGGGCTTATGTAAATTAGGTGGAATATTTTTATCAACTTTATCATTGAAATTGTCAATAAATAAATTAAATGCATAATCGGGATTATCACAGGTAGTAATGTTAGACCAGTCGGTTGCATGCAGATCTTCTTTAAGCCTCTGGATATTAAAATGAGTGAATTTACGGGAACCAACATAGTTAAAATGATTAGAGGAGGCACTAGATTTATGGGAGGACATTATCATAAAAATTGGTAAATGATCGGAAATATCAGACAAAATTATGCCTGAGTTGGGAGATGGTAACACATTCGTCAAAAAATTATCAATTAGCGTAGCAGAAGAATCAGTTATTCTAGTGGGCTTATCAATTAATGGTAAAAAAGAATAAGAAGTAATGAGATCAGTAAAAGCCTGTGTGCTGGGGGCTGTATGATTGAGTAAATTAATATTAAAATCCCCAGAAATAATACAATTTTTGTTGGAAGATGTCATTCTACAAAACAAATTTTGAAAAGGTGGTAAAAAATCAAGTACATTGACAATTGGAGGTTTATATAAGACGCCTGTGATAATATCCTTAGTTTTGGTAAACGAAATTTCAACAAAAAGAGATTCTAAAACATCTTCAGAATGGGTAAGATCCTGTCTAATTTTAAAATCGAGGTCACAGGAAATATACAGAGCTACGCCTCCACCCATCTTTCCCTGTCTGTTATTAACAATGAGTTTATACCCTGGTAAAAAATAATAATTATGGGGATATGTTTTCAGCCAGGTTTCAGATAATGCGATGACCGAGAACTTATATTTCAATGTAAGCAACAAAAGTTTAAGTTGATCGAAATGTTTTTGAAGACTTCTAATATTGATATGAAGTAGAGAAAATCCATCAATATTTTTATAGGTCCCCGAGAACTGTTCACTAGAGTAATATTGTGAATTATTAAATAAATGGAAAGGATTATTTGGGTCAACATAATCAGGCATACTTTACTTTACAGGCACACACAAAAACAAGAAGACAAGGACAAGTAATTCAAATACTAAACAATTAGGTTAAGTGATTGAAATGAGCACTGATAATCGAATTATCCTTTTTAAAAGATGTATGGATCGACATCCAAACAGTATATTTGTACTAGGCCGCCACTAACAAATAAATATACACGACAATGTACATCAAAAAGAAACTATGCGTATTTTTACTAGTCGCGACACTCGCAGCCCTTGGTCCAGGAAGGGCAACTCAACATAGGAACTAACTAGTCCAACCATGGAGCTATAAAAAGATGGCCCAACCATGGGAATTTGTCAGATAGTTTATTTGAGTTTGTTGAGGTCGTCAGCACAACCGATTATGATGCGGGCACCACTCTTTTTCCGGACTTCGATGCGTCCATCTTGGGTCCAGACTTTCTCCACCGTGGGAAGACGTCTGGCGGTGTTTAGCCAACCTTGTCGCACCTGCGTCAAACTCTAATGAACGAAAATGTTTTTTCCTTTAAATTTTGACCTCAGGCGGTAGAAGGAAGACCGCGTGCCGTAGTCCAAAAATTTCACGACGACAGGTCTGGAACGAACATTTTCAGACTTATCCAGGCGCGAACCGATACGATGGGCGCGGTCAATACTGTTCAGGCCTCAACATCTGCTTGGGAAGCCTGCCGTCTTCCATCCGAACAAGATGGGCTGTCCAGCATAGTTGTGCCTTGATGATGTTTGCCTCTACACTGAATCAAGCTGTTCTTTCGAGGACCTCGATGTATTACTGATCCGGTCTCGCCCGTATCTTCAGTACGAGGCATTCGTATAGCCATGCAGTAGAGAAGTCAAAACTATACGGCTTTATTATTCACCGCATTATTTGTTATTGTTCCAGTGAGAATCATTGAAGACACTTCCGTTTCCGTATAGACAGGAGAAGGGGGCAGCAGTGGCAGACTGATTGCGGTGAGTTATATTATGTCCACGCCGATGGTTGCCTCTGCGCACACAATTAGCCGGTGAGGTATATGTAGCACATTTTTAATGGGAGTGTGATCAACAGATATCATACGTTGTATTTAGACGGAGTGCCAGCAATAGCTAGCTGTTGCAGTATACTTCCGTCTTGGCCAGGCAAATGGTGATACCAAATCGCCTTGCAGCCTCGGCAAACTGTTCAAGTGGTAATATGTTGAAGGATCTGAGTATAATGCGCATTCGTCTGCATATAAAAGCTCCGGAAAATTACCACTTGGCTTTTAGCCAATAAATTATGTATAAATGTTCGCAAATCAAATTGTATAATATTTTGTGCTAGCCAGTACAAGTACACTCAGTCTGTTCCTTTAATTTTAAATGATACTCATCTTGATCAGGTTAAGAGTACCAAATTTTTGGGAATACATATTGATGAGAACTTAACTTGGAAGAATCATATAGACGTTATAACAGCTAAAATATCAAAAAATATTGGTATAATGAACAGTCTAAAATATTTTTTACCTAGTAGCATAGTACTAACCTTGTACAACTCATTTGTTTTACCGTATTTAAATTACTCAATTCTGACCTGGGGTAGTCCAACTCCTAAATGCAACAAACTGCTTACTCTACAGTAACGTGCAGTTCGAGTAACTTTTAAAACTGGCTATTGTGAACACTCTGGGCCTCTATTTGCAAATTTAAAATTGTTAAAATTCATTGACCTGTATCATCTTAATGTAGGGATCTGGGAATCTCCCTTTAAGAAGTTACGTACGCGCCATAAGCATGATGACGTCACTGACTCGTGGTTGCTAAGTGCGTTCGGCAACTACATAGTTACAACAAAAACGTTCTTGTAATTTCTCAAACTCTACTCTTACTATTTTATTGGGCATGTATAAGTTGGCAAAATACATTTATAGTTTTCTCATAATATTAGATCACTCCTGAAATATGATATTTTACCAAAGTAAATCTGGGTTTTTGTGCTTCGGACTTCTTCGGGCTTTTCCGGAAGTAAGTGGCCTACGTGCAGGATTGGCACGTCCTTTTCCTTTTTCTTCGGACCATGCCGTTGCATGATGTGAGCCAGATTCACATCAAAAACCTTCTTTTGCGGAGCTAAAATCTGAAGGCCCATATCTGAACAGCCCACCAACTGAAGTGAAGTGCTGTATAGCTGCTTTCGGAGTCATTTAAGGACAGATTTGAAGACGTCGGGGTGAGAATTTTAGGCATTTCTTTCGACACATTTTGTACCGAAATTGTAAACAAACTGAAGGTACATGTACGTGTATTGTACGTATAGTGTGTACGCTGTGACATGCAAACTTTAATACACAGCGTCTGCTTTTCTATTTCATTGTACAGGGTTTTTATATTCCATTGAAATATTGTATCTCAACTGGATCATCAATAAATCAACCAATCAACTAATGACAGAAACCGATGATGATTGTCCACGCTTGGTGATTGCCTCCCATCCTCCTTAACTGGTGGACGAGTCTCCCCCTTCTGAATAAGACAGCAGGGCCGACCACTACATTAACTTAGGAACATTTATGTATAAATATATGAATCGTGCATTATCTGCTTGTTTTAACCCCTGTTTTACACTTACTTCAAACATTCATTCCTATAATACCCGCAGTACTACTAGGAAAATCTGTATGTTAATTATTGTAGAACGACATTGTCCAAAAACAGTGTTGTCCAACGTGGCACTCTGTATTAAGGGAATAACAGTGTGAGGAGCCGGTCTTCACTGCGTGATAATGACCGGGTGTGGGGGTGACCGCTGTTAATGGACCGAGACGAAGTCGAGGTCCATTAACAGCGGTCAACCCCACACCCGGTCATTATCACACAGTGAAGACCGGATCCTCACACTGTTATTCCCATTAATAAATACTTTTATGACGAAATAAACAGTTAAAATGCTCCAATTTTGTGACTTTTTTTCCGGCGATATTTCCAGACTTTTTTGTGTTCATGTTCATGGGCCATATTTTAGCTTAACAGCTATAACGACGTAAACTCAACAGAAACTGCTGCCGTAGCGAAACAAATTACAACAATGTTTTCATATCTTTACCTGATGGAGGAAGCTGAAATCTCGTTTACACATTCCTTGTGTCCGGAATTACAAAGATGCTCGGTTTAGGAAAGGTAAATATGTCGGTGGGTGAAGTGTTTCAAAGAAAATAAATCGGATCTACGCTTTCGTCGTAAACATCCTCAGTATATACTGCACTGCTGTACGATGTCGTTTCAAAACTTCCTTACGCGCGCGCACGCACGCATCCTTAGCAACTGTAGAGCGTACGCGCGCGTCAGTCTCACGCGATGGGGGTTGAGCGCATGTGCAGTGCTCAATTGTTAAAAGCTACCGTAGGACTGTTACTATATTTTGACCAATCATTGGCTTGCATGGGGCTGAACGGGGCTTGATCAATGCTGGTTCAGGGGCCATGTATTCGCTTGATCTTTGAAGCCGGTCCATTATCACCGTTAATGACCGGCCACGTGATCGAGTCTCGACCAATCAGAAACCATCAACTCTCCAAGGTATTTATTAATGGAATTTATAATAGTCTGGATAACACTTTTAAATCATCACCCACTCTCTCTATTGTTCCTAGAAAACTAAAAAATCAATTTTTAATTGCATACTAAAACAATGTAATAGGGATAACAACGGCCTTGATTACTGTCTTACACCGGTGTTTGTGCTCTGTCTTTCCATGTATGTCTGTCACTTGTCTGTTTGTCCATAGGCTGGGGAACAAAAGCTTATGCTTCACCCCGGACCTAGATGCTGCCATTTAGTTAATGTTCACTATTGTAAATATATATATATATATGAACATGTATTACCAATTTGAATATATAACATTATGTATCGTCCTTTATGCAGCATCGAAATAAAGGTATGTATGTAATTTGGCAATTTTGAGACATCATCTTTCATTGAAAAAAGAAATTATTTTTGCCGACGCGCATGGCTATATGGCGACGCCCGCGCATAGCAGAAACCGGAGACTTTTTTTCTTGGCCTTACGGGCTACAGTTTAAGTTATATCAGACATTGTTCACTGACCCGCAAAGTGTTATGTCTCGTAGGTGCTGGAACAAAAAAAAACGGGGAAAACGCTGTTCGATTTCAACTGATGTGCGGCAAGTTGCAGCTCGCCCGGTGAAACTTTCTGGGATAGAACCCATGGTGGAGGGGCAGATGGGAGATTTTGTGCGGATTGTTCACTTTTATGATAAATTTGGCACAGAGTATGTCATGAGAAAGATATTTGGCTATAGGGCCATAGCAGATTGTCCTTTGAAAAACTATTATCCCGTCAAGTCGGTAAACACAATCATCGCTAATAACACCGTGCAAATTTGAACTCAAGTTCGATGAAAACTACACACTCTTTAGACTTTTCGGACAATTCTATAACCCTTCTTGTTATATTTTTACTGGGCCTATAAATTATAGGATGCAAGGGGTAGATATAACATCCCTGCCCCAACCCACCCCCTCCCATCCGTCCTTAAGCACCGTGGCCTCGCGCGTCTAGTCTATTGATTCTTCAATTTCTCTATAATCCTCCGTTTCTGTGTTAAGTCGAATGACGCGGGCTAAGGCCTATAAGAGCTGACGTTCATGCCTTTTAAAACCTTCCCCGTTTTACGGAACAGACTGAAAATATTACTGGCGCCCAATGGCCGACTTCAGTGGTATAATAGCCATCTAAGTTAAAAGCTGATATTGAACGTGCGTGGCACGTGGAGATTTACTGGCTTCTTTTGCTGTTGTTTTGAAAACGGTACAGAAATGCGAAGGTTGAAATTGTGCTATAGCAATAGCTAGGTTGCTTATCCTGGCCTGCTTTGAGAATTTCCCTTCATCTCACATTCCATTGGACAATTATTCTTGCATCGAAAAAGAGCAAGGAAACTACTTTATAGCTGTATAATTACACAAAAATAAGGCTTCTTATTAATCGTTACATCTTCCTTATTTACGTCTGTGAAAACGGCCTGAAATCCTTCAACTTACATGACATTAAACATAACAAACTCAAACGACAGATGAGATACAATGATAAAAAACTAATACCCTGTTTAGACGGACCAAATAAGATAAGTAATTGGAAAAGAAGCAAAACTTCCCTGTCTACAGTTTGTTATTTCATAGACCCCGATAGACCTTTATCATACTTCCACGTGACCATTTCAGTCAGGTGCCCTGTATCCATTTTTTTTACAAAAAGGAACCTGACTATTCCTTTCAGCCTCGCTTTGGTTACGTTGATATGAATGGGGAAAAAATAACAATGGCCGCAACATGATAATGGTCTATTGTTCTAGGAAGTTACAGCTGGTGGTTTCTTTGTGATCAGTCACTCCACTGCCAAGGTCATTTCTGGTGTTTCACGCCGGGGACAAAGCCGCGAAAGCGGGACAAACATTTTTGTTTGACTTACTGTTTTTCTTGATGGACTTGAAAGATAATGTTATTTGTTCTCTTATTGAAACTAGGGACTATATAGCCGATTTGTTTACAATTTGAAAGGTTGAGAAACTTCGAGTGAGAAAGTGGTAGTGCGTTTGAATAACGTCGTATCCGTGCATGAGTTTGAAGCCATTATGATGTATACGGGAACTGGGGACATGACAGTAACATGATTGTCCTTGATCGAGAAATTAGAGGCACAATATGGGACACGTTCTTATTAATTCAGGGAATTTGAAAAGACAGAAGTCATTGACCTCTTGGCAGCGGCGGCGGAACGGGTTTGAAACTGGGGGGCATCACCAAAAAGGGGCACTTGCAAACCCGTGCTGAAATGTCGACACGGTGGTTTGTTTTCACTGGACACTTGGCCTCCGTAAAATCAATTTGTGGGGGGCTGGTACCATATTCCAACATAGGGGGCGCTCATTCAATACCAATGATTATATGCTAAATATGCATTATGTGCCCCTTTTCAGGCCGTATTGTATGGTTTTGGTCCACCAGGTTCATAAAGGACCGGAAAAGGACAAAAAATTGACAGGACAATTAAAACAAACTTATAGTACTACATCAAGCAGTCCGATATTTCAACATTTCACCCATTAATCCCCTTTCCCCGCCCCCGCCCATTTCCCATATTGTGCCTCTAATTTCTCCGTGAAGGACAACCATATGCTACGGGTGCATACCTATGTTCCCCAATACCTATGTTCCCCAACCCACACCCTAAACCTAACCATCTAACCCTAACCCTATAACCCTAATAACCCTAAGGGGTTAATAACCCTAAGGGGAAACATAGGTATTTGGAATGAGGGGGAACATAGGTATTTGGAATAGGTATTGGGGAACATCGGGTAGACCCCCATGCTACTCGTGTGAACAGCCCGAGTACAACAGCAGGGCACCGAGTATTGGCATCGATAGCCTGAGTACTTTATTGCCTACTTTATTGGCAGCGCTGTGTTGGAATGGGCGGTCTGAACCATTCATGAACGTACCCCCACATCACGCAATTTTATGGTGTAAACGAGGATTTTCTATTGTTTCTCTTCCTCATTCCTTCGTTTACACTCCAACTTCCTCGTTCCTTTGCGTTACACTCCAACCAAGTTGGTTTTGTAAACGTTTTCTAAACGAGGTCGTCCTCGATTTGACTCCTGTCCTCATTTACTTGATGATGCTCCACATGTGTATCCTCCATTTACAACATAAACACGCACACACCAACAAATGTTTACGTTACATACCATACCAAGTGTGGACATTCCATTGCATTCGTGTAGTTAAGAAAAACCAGTGAAAAACAAGTCAGGTGTATTTACAAACACAAATGCCCCGCAACCGTGACTGTTTCCATGACATAACACCACTTTTTTAACATCCATGTACCTTGGTCACATGAAACGTTCATTGACAGCATTAGTGTCTTCTGTAGGTTGTATATGAATCAATCCATAATCCCTATGATCTCAGAATAAATACAAGATTTCTATTGTTTCAGCCACAGTGACCCTGACTCTTGACCCTTCGACCCCGAATGCGATAGGTCTATTTGGATTACCAAGAACGATCCACAAACCAAAGTTCACATGTAAAGTATTTCTCAAGTTATCGCGCTGACAAAATTTCTTTTGTTTTAGCCACTGTGACCTTGACCCTTGACCTTTTGGCCCCCAATGCAATAGCTAGGCTTCTTAGGATTGCCAAGGACAATCCACAAACCAAATTTGAAGTTCACATGTAAAGTATTTCTCAAGTTATCGCGCTGACAAAATTTCTTTTGTTTTAGCCACTGTGACCTTGACCCTTGACCTTTTGGCCCCCAATGCAATAGCTAGGCTTCTTAGGATTGCCAAGGACAATCCACAAACCAAATTTGAAGTTCACATGTAAAGTATTTCTCAAGTTATCGCGCTGACAAAATTTCTTTTGTTTTAGCCACTGTGACCTTGACCCTTGACCTTTTGGCCCCCAATGCAAAAGACTTATTAGGATTGCCAAGGACAATCCACAAACCAAATTTGAAGTTCATATGTAAAGTATTTCTCAAGTTATCGCGCTGACAAAACGTCTATTGTTTCAGCCACTGTGACCTTGACCCTTGACCTTTCGGCCCCAAATGCAATACGCTTCTTAGGATTACCAAGAACAATACACAAACAAATTTGAAGTTCATATGTAAAGTATTTCTCAAGTTATCGCGCTGACAAGATTTGTCCGGACACACACACCCACCCACCCACCCACACACACAACCACCCACCCACCCACCCACCCACCCACCCACCCACGGAAGGACAAGGCGGAAACAGTATGACCCTTCGGCTTCGCCGCGGGGGATAAAAATTATTTTTCTCAAACTGTGAAAACTCTTTCGACCCAATTTTTTTCTATGGTTCCCTTTAATGTTTCTCTTCATTCTGCGACGGATAAACCTAACCCAAAAATGCCTCTAAACCTGTTTTCCAGAAATGGGGAAACACTGTGTGGACTTGCCCAAGTCCACACAACGTCGCCTCTACCTGGTTTATGTGGACCTCTTTTGTTCGGAAGTCCACACAGTAAATGTAATGCCTACCCATACTTTCTTCTTTATAGTAAAGTGGGGCTTTTCTCTTCAAATTTTAATATTTTAATCAAATACATGAACAATACTTCGAATCAAAATTGGAAAATAAAACTTTAGCTTTTTCTCTTCTTTAATAGTGGATTTGTACACTGAATGGTCAAAGTCCCAGCCTGCGTTGCAGTCAATGATGGTCTGGTTTAGTTCGCCTCTTGTTGTGTTTATCGTTACCTAATCAAAAGCCAAGGAACAAAGAGTTCGCTGGTAAGTTGTGAGTCGGGCAGTGTTTTCGTATGTGGTCACCCCTAAAATAACGCAAAGAATGGGCTAAATACGACCCCTTGTACAGACCACAAGTATGAAAAAACTTCTGGCGATGAATAGCCATTCAGAATACAATTTTGTGCGCTCTGACACCAACTTAACTTGGGTTTCTCTGTCTGGATTTTTTAAAATCTGGCGGGAGCTTTCACACATGTCACTTGTTGGGCGGCCTGTCTGTTCGTCTACTGTCGTGGTGTCTGTCTGTTTGTCTGTCTGTCCCCGAAAATTGCAAATGAGTAAATGCCATGCCGTGGTCATATAAACGCACACTTGCCGAAAGGTTTTCGGGAAGATCAGGGTTTTTTCGATCAATGCGCATGCGTGTCTATTTCGCCTATGAAGTGGGACATTCCCAAACCGGGCCAGAGCTTCTTGTGCAATGGGCCATATTCACGAGTCGGCCATATTGAATTGAAAGTGAGGTACAAATCTTAATCTTTGGAACTTGCGAAGAGAAATGAAAACCACTAAATTTATAATAAATTCCAGTCTGCTTCAAATGAATAATTAAAATTGTGTAATTAAACACTCCCCAGGCCTATACATTCCCAAGCCGTATTTAAAAAAAGAAAAGAAACGATGGTGAATAAAGCATAAATAGTCTGGCGCCATCCTATTCAACAGTTAGCACTTAATGGAATACACATGAGAAACACATTCAGGGAACTCGACAAAAAGTCTGGACATGACATATGCTTGTTTCGGTTCTTTAAGACTCGGTGAACTTTGAAAAGATGAAACACGAAGGTCTTGGAACCCATTAGGAGCCTACCTCCACACCAGTCCAGTTGTACCGTCGACAGTTGTCATTTCCTTTGCCACTCAGTGTTGGGACAGCCACATCAATAATATTCTGGTCGCACTGGGCCTCATCCAGGCCCCAGGCACCACACTGGTCCCGTATCTCGGGGACAGAGCACCAGTGATTAACACTGGGATTGGTGAAGATCTAGAATAAAATGATAGTCAACGAACTGAAATTTGAACAACGTTGTCTTCGCGATGCCTAAACGCAGACTGAATGTGGAGGCGTATAATGTGCTTTTGGTGTACATTTTCAGTGCACCTAATATGAAATAGGCCTGCCCTCAAAACATTGCAGTAGCTTAATTTTGATACCAGATTTCGTGAAAAGTGTCTGTATAGTTATCAAAAGGGGGTGAACGCTTTGTACGAGAAATTTGATTTTTTTTCAAAAATCAGAATAAATTAATCCATAAATGTTACATGGGAAAAGCACGCGGCGACATAGAGTAACATTCTTGTGTCCTGTGGTTTTAATACAAAGTAGTTTTTTGCAGTCATTAAGCACATAAAACCTTGTCATGTTCACCTTTACAAGACTTGACTTGGCATTTTCGGAAGGTCAAAACTGCTAAAGTCTGCTGAGCCAGGGGCGGCGGAACCGGTGGCGGGCAGGGGGGAACTCCCCCTTCCCCCCCCCCCCCCCAGATTTACCCAAGTGCCCCTTTTGCGGACATAAAGTGCCCCCTCGACCATAATATTTATATGTGTCCCCTCGAGATGAAAACAAAACTGGCAATACAATTATTTGGGAATAATTTGTTTTCAGTAACCATTTTCCCACATGGTATAGAGAGTTCTGATATGAACGAGGAATGTGAAAACCAAGCCCGGTGAAAAAAAACGTGTGGACATTTCAGCACAGATGTGTATGGTGGCCCTGAAGGGACATCACACATCAAAATTTCTGCGCAGAAATCTGCGATATCGCACATTTTTTCGCAAAAAAAATGCGCGGATTTCTGCGATTTCGCACATTTTATTGCAGATTTCTGCGCAGATTTCTGCGCAGATTTCTGCGCAGATTTCTGCGATGTCGCACATTTTATCGCAGATTTCGGCGCAGATTTCTGCGATGTCGCACATTTTATCGCAGATTTCTGCGGATGTCGCACAATTTTATCGTACATTTCTGCATCTTTTTTACACACTGGCGCCTGGCTATTTTTCTGCTGAAGCTAAGGGGTCTAAGAATGTCGGGGTTTTGGTCTCCATGCTATTAACTTTGCATATAGGATAGTAGTCGGCTGCCGAAAGTATAGTCTGGTTCCCAGACCAAAAGATTCCGACTATTCCTGATAAATCTTAGGTCCGGTCAACCTCGTCCCCAGGGTGTCGAGCAGTACGCGCCAACCACTACCTGCTTTCACCCTGGTATTGGATCATTTGCATGTGCAAGATTTTTGATTACGTATGCAAATGAGGAACAGTCTGGTGCCTGGATATGCGTTATACATTAGCGTTTGTTTTTGTATGCGGTGTCTGGGGTATAAACAGAGTCAATTCGTAGCAGTGCGAGCACAGCGTGAGTTACGAAAACACGATTTTTGAAATCAAACTGTTACGATCTTATGCAATATCATATTTCATATTAATATGAGCAAATCGGAAAGGAAATTAGTATATTTTGGAGAAGGCGTGTACGAATGATCGCGAAAACACGTACTGCACGTTGTGAATAATAGCACCAAGTACACGATAAAAATCCATTACAAGCCAATTGCGGTATCCAATCAGGATACAGGAAGAAAGTTTCCTATCCAGGGTTTACTATTGGAAACGCGGTTGGAAATAAAGTAAGCACTGGGGACGAGGTTGTAGGTCCGGTAGCCTCCGGTAATACAATGTATTACAAATTACGTCACGTGACTAAAAACGGGAAGAATTCCTCCTTTTTCCGAAAATTTCCGAAGTTTGCCGAAGTCGTTTCGTCGACAATCGGATAGTGCCCGAGTATTTCCGAGTATATAATATAGGTTTAATTAACTGCTAATTGCTTATTAATTTTATTTTTAATGAGTTGATAATTAATATTCATTGTTTTCATCTAGAAAACTTGAAATTCAACGACGATTTTGTGCATCAAATATACTCGGACGGGCGAACTTTTTGCTGCGTCATGTACAATTTCGAATTTGACGACCGTTACCGAGATTTTCCAAAACTCGGTCTTCATTCGGCTCCGCCTGCTAACAGTGCTATTTGGTTCCGTAATTTTGAAGATTCCAGATCAACATTACTTAATGTTATCTTACAAAAACATCAAACTGTTTTATCATAACTGTATGATATTACGAAGCAAGTGATTTATTTAAAGATGTGATCAGAAAATTTAAAGTTACAAGTGATAAAGCGAAATCGGAAACGAAGCCGCGCTTTAAAAAAGGGCCATTAATGTCGTCATGTTTATTTTTAGCCACGGAGGCTGCCTGACCTACAATTTAAGACGTGAGCGTTTAAGAAATCTGCGCAGAAATCTGCGCAGAAAACTGCGATAAAATGTGCGACATCGCAGAAATCTGCGCAGAAATACAGAAATGTCCCATGAGCATCACATGGGATTCCCATAGGATTCCCATGGGACCCCATGGGAAACCCATGGGGTCATTAAGAACACCATGTAAGTTAAAATGATCATCATGGGAAACCCATGGGAACACCATGGAGATGGCATGGACAACATGGGAACACCATGGGGATTTTACAAGTTCCATGGGAACACCATGGGAACAACATGGGGATTTTATGAGCTCCATTGGAACACCATGGGCATTTTACGGACACCATGGGAACACCATGGGGATTTTATGGACATCATGGGAACACCATGTGGAATTAATGAACACCATGGGAACACCATGGGAATTTATGGACACCATGGGAACACCATGGGAACCCCATGGCTATTTTACGGACAACATGGGAACACCATGGGGATTTTATGGACACCATGGGAACACCTTTGGGATTGTATGGCACCATGGGAACACCATCGGGATTTACTGGACACCATGGGAACAGCATGGGGATTTTAGACACATGGGTACACCATGAGGATTCGGACGCCATGAGAACACCATAATGTGGGTGATACAAATTATGGACACAATGGGAACACCATGGAGATTTAAAAGGCAGCACGCGGGGACACTGCCGGGATATACTGGATAACATGCATGTGCCATGAAAAACCATCATAGACCCAATAACACTCCCAAGTAATAGGCAAACCTTTCTTTGATTTAATTACTTATTCGCCTAGCTGTAAATTTGAATTTAATTAAAAATATTTCCCTTGTGGCCATAAAGGTTATCAAGAATTCTATTTGTTAAGCTGACCATGGGAAACTTCTGTGGATGTTCAACAATTGAACACAATGGGATAAACACCACGTGACACCATGGGAACACCATGGGACACCATGGAACCACAAAGGGACATTTTTGTGAGAATCGCTTACAATAACGAGTGTTGTAATTGCACATTTTTGAATTGTTCTGTTGATAAGTAATATAAACTTTATTCATAGAGTGCATAGGCCACTTCAAATACGTGGGAAAAAACCCATCGGAGTTCCGTGATGTGCTTTACCTATTTGGTGAATAGCACTTAGTACACAGGATTAAAATGTATATGAAGTTGCTACTGAAAAATACCATGGAGCAATAAATCTTTTGAGAAATGAAAGGAAACCATACATGGGAAAAAAACATACAACATTTCCATGCGAAAAAGCCAATGGGAAAACTCCCATAGAAAAATACCATGCTAAATGGTGTCCAATTCACCATGCAATTCCCATGGGGTCCCATGGGAAAATTTCCCATGGGAATTACATGGGAGCTTTCTGCGATAAAATGTGCGACATCGCAGAAATCTGCGATAAAATGTGCGACATCGCAGAAATCTGCGATAAAATGTTCGACATCGCAGAAATCTGCGCAGAAATGTGCGATAAAATGTGCGACATCGCAGAAATCTGCGCAGATTTCTGTGATAAAATTAGTCTAGGGGCTAGACGTTGTTTTTGTTTGCTACGCCGATAGTCTGGTTCCCAGATCAAAAGATTCTGACTATTTCTGATGAATCTTAGGTCAGGTAGCCTCCGGTAAAACGTTGTATTACAATTTACGTCACATGACTAAAACGGGAGGAATTCCTCCTTTTTCCAAAAATTTCCGAAGTTTGCCGAATTCGTTTCGTCGGCAATCGGATAGCGCCCGAGTATTTCCGAATATTCCGTTTAACTAACTGCTGTTTACTCATTATTTTTTTTAAAATGAGTTGATAATTAATATTCTTTGCTTTTATTTAGAAAACTTGAAATCCAGCGACGATTTTGTGCATCAAATATACTCGGATCGGATGGGCGAACTTTTTGCTGCGTCATGTACAATTTTGAATTTGACGATCGACCGTTACTGAAATTTTCCAAAACTCGGTCTTCATTCGGCTCCGCCTGCCAACAGTGCTATTTGGGTGCCTAATTTTGAAGATTCCAGATCAACATTAGTCAATGTTATCTTACAGAAACATTAAACTGTTTTATCATAACTGTATGATATTACGAAGCAAGTGATTTACTTAAAAATTTGATCAGAACATTAACAGTTAAAAGGGATCAAGCGAAATCGGAAACGAAGCCGATCTTAGAAAAAGGGGCCATCAATGTCGTCATGTTTATTTTTAGCCACGAGGCTGCCTGACCTCAACCTCGTCCCCAGTGCTTACTTTATTTCCAACCGCATTTCCAATAGTAAACCCTGGATAGGAAACGTTCTTCCTGTATCATGATTGGATACTGCAATTGGCTAGTAATGGATTTTTATCGTGTACTTGGTGCTATTATTCACAACGTGCAGTACGTGTTTTCGCGATCATTCGTCCACGCCTTCTCGAAAATACTAATTTCCTTTCCAATTTGCTCATATAAATATGAAATCATTACTGGACCAAGCCCAGTCTAATGTGGCTTTCGCGAGCCCGGGATTCCCGGGTTCGTATTCATAAGCCCCCTACTAAGATAATGGCTATTTAGTCAGTTGACGACCATAAATATGTTTGCGCATACTAATAAAACAGGTGGGAGTGCAGTGATTTGTCCTTGATAAGCAGTCAGGCTATCCCCAATGTATGTGCTTCTGTTGTTTAGAGCCAGCCTGCCTCCCATCAGAATTTGAGTGACGAGTGATGAGCCAGTTAAGAGCTGGAAAGCTACCTACAGCTAAGAAAGCCGCATTAGACTGGGCTTGGTCCAGTAATGATGAAATATGATGTTGTCTCAATAAGATCGTAGCAGTTTGATTTCAAAAATCGTGTTTTCGTAACGCACGCCGTGCTCGCGCTGCTACGAATTGACTCTGTTTTTACCCCAGACACCGCATACAAAAACAAACGCTAATGTGTAACGCATATCCAGGAACCAGACTGTTCCTCTTTGCATACGTGTGTAAAAATCTTGCACATGCAAATGATCCAATACCAGGGTGAGAGAGCAGGTAGTGGTGGGCGTGTACTGCTCGACACCCTGGGGACGAGGTTGGCCTGACCTAAGATTCATCAGGAATAGTCAGAATCTTTTGGTCTGGGAAGCAGACTACTACGCCGGTAACCGGCAACCGCTAGCTATAACCGGCCATCGCGAGAGGGCGCTATCACGACCAACCAATATCACCCACGAACCCAGCCTCGACTCCAGGGGCGCGTGCTCGTTATTTACATTAACCCCTGGCTGTTATGATGACGTAAATGACACTGAATGGCTATTCACAGCGTACTGTACTGCGAGGGCAGTTTGAAGATTGCACGCCGGACGCGCCCATAATGCGCTCGCGCTTGCGTGCCTAGCTTTGCACGTATCGTCACGTACGAAAAAAAAAATTATGATTCAAAAGTCGCGATGCCTGTACGATATGGATTATGTCAGCCGCGTTTTTCGCTAAAAAAAAAGCCTGTATCTGTGGTTGTAAAGGCACGAAAGGGGTACGTACATTTAATACAAATCTTTGCTAATTAACATTGTGTTTGGAAGGATTGATTCTTCAAAATCACAACTTTTAACATTTTAAAGATGGCGTCGGCTCGTAAAACGGATAAACTGCAGCCCTAATTATAATGTACCGTATTTTGGCACATTTAAATTACACAATTCCAGGGGTTACAATCGCGCAAGGCATGATGGGAAACAACATGGCGCTGCAAGATCGTACCACGAGGTTGCCACGAACCTGTCAGAACAACGTCTAGGGCAACCTCGTCCCCAGGGCGTCGAGCAGTACGCGCCCACCACTACCTGCTCTAGCTCTCTCACCCTGGTATTGGATCATTTGCATGTGCAAGATTTTTGAACACGTATGCAAATGAGGAGAAGTCTGGTGCCTTTATGTGCGTCACATTAGCGTTTGTTTTTGTATGCGGTGTCTGGGGTAAAAACAGCATCAATTGGTCGCGCCGTGAGTTATGAAAGCATGATTTTTATCAAGTTAAAATGTTACAATCTGGCCCGTCAATCCGCAGTGTCACATTTCACATTTATATATGAGCAAACTGGATAGGAAATGAGTATTTTTGAAAAGGCGTGGACGTTATAATTACAATGATCGTGAAAATACGTAATGCACGTTGGAAATTAACACCACCAACTACACGATATAAATCCATTACTAGCAAATTGCGGCATCGAATCAGGATACAGGAAGGAAGTTTCCTATCCAGGGTTTACTATCGGAAACCAGGTTGAAAATAAAGTAAGCACTGGGGACGAGGTTGCGTCTAGGGTACTTGCTGAATTCTCCCCCCCCCCCCCCTTAAATGGGGGAAACTTGTGCGCGTGCGCCAATTTTGTATGCAAATTCCTTTTCACGCACGCGAACTCACGAAACAGATGTGCCAAACTGCACAATAGTCTGGTAGCTCGCTATCCTACTGACTGGACGTTTCAGACATACAGTGGATAATTGTTTGCAGCTGTCGGCCGAGCCGCGGGTTGCCATCCGGCCGTGTACGGCGCCGGGCCCGTCCGGGGTAGCATTGCAGTACGCTCGCGCTGTTTGGTTCGTAAAATACGACGGAGAACTTGGCGGAGAAGTTGCCATTTCCTACTCGAGTCACGATTATTTGCACACTTTGTATACCAAAATATATAAAAGGAGGCAATAACTTTAGCTAGCGTTCAAATACAAAAGCTCCATAAGAAAACGTAAAAAACCGATGATGAAACAGCGAATTAGAAAATGGTTTAAAAATCTGGTTCCCGGATGGTAATTTGTGGGTTCTAGAACCATGAGGTGGGAGTCTGTGACACTTGTATATTTGTACATGCTGACTGCTTGCTATTCGAGAAGTAAAGTGGGCATGAATTGTGCACCGTAAGTCATTGCGAATACTTTTCGCAAAGTTGCGCTTTGTATTTTTGGGACTCAATCGAGTCTTAATCATCAGCCTTCGCTCGAGTCGAGTAGAGCACTTTGATGAGAGACTGGAGTCGAGTCGAGTCATTTGCTCGCAGTAAAGTCGAGTTGAGTCATTTACCCTTAGGGACTCGAGTCTAGTCGAGTCACCAAAAATTGTGACTCGAGTCGACTCGAGTCGAGTAATTGACTCGAGTCATTACAACTCTGCCTAGACCAGCCATCTTGTCCAATTATGCCAGGGTTTGTTTGAAAGGATTGAAGCTTTTTAAACAAATATGTCTCATTTTTTGTTCAAATTTGTTCATTTTTGTTCAAATTTGCTGTTCTCATCAAATCAAATTTACAACCATTTTTGCAGAATTCTGCCTGAAATCTGCCCCAAAAAAATCCATTTCTGTCAAATTTTCTGTCAAACTCTCGTGTTTTTTTTACAAAATTCTGACAAAGTTAGCCGAAAATGGGCTAAAACGGTCCCTTTGGTACACATGCACCATTACACTACATGTATACACAAATATTGTACAAAAAATGTACATCATGATTCAATCCGCGGAATACCGCGCGGTATGGTATGTCAGGGAACTAGACTATGAATATGTATGTATTTGGGGTAAATATGCAACATATATATTGCGCGCTACATACATTAGGCAAAACATATGCGCCTGCATTACACAACCAATAGCAAGTACCCTAGACGTTGTTCCTACAGGTTCGTGGGTGATATTGGTTGGTCGTGATAGCGCCCTCTCGCGATGGCCGGTTATATCGGTGGCCGGCCATCGGCGTAGCAAACAAGAACAGCGTCTAGCCCCTAGACTAAGATAAAATGTGCGACATCGCAGATTTCTGCGATAAAATATGCGACATTGCAGATTTCTGCGCAGAAATCTTGATGTGTGATGTCCCTTCCAGGGCCACCATAGATGTGCCCCCCCCCAAAAAAAAAAAATTCTGGATACGCTGCTACACCGACAGAAGATGACTTTAGCGAGCAAGTGCCCCTTTTTGGTGATGCCCCCCCCCCCCCCAAGTTTGAAAACCGTTCCGCCGCCGTTGTGCTGAGCATTAGCTTTAAAGAAGACTTAGGCCTAGGCCTATCTCACCTCAACATAAGGATACCACATGAGCGGTACCAACATAATGGTGATGAACAGAGCCACACGGAACTGGTACAGACCCAGCTCCCCAACGCAGGTCAAGACTTCGTCGAAACGCATCTTTCACCAAGAAAAGTCGTTTGTGGTTCGGTTGTAAGTCCACACCGTGCCAATGCACAATTGTATTTGAGTGGTCGGGCACGACCCGCATTACATTACTCGGACACTCGGTACCGATGGTTCGTGTACAAACCAGAATGAGCCAATAAGACAACAGCGCCGATGGTTTGTGCACTGACAGATAAAACCAATGAGAGAGCATACAATCACTGGTGGTCATCGGCCCAGTGGCCTCACCAAGCTCAGCTATCAGTGAGATTAACGTAACGTTGCGTAACAAAGTGTATGTGGGGAACTGTGAAGGCCATGCATGTGCATGTTATCTTAATATGTTAATGTAACGTACACTTTGTACAGTTGAAACCTTATAATTATTTTCTTCTAATCTGGACAAAGGTTTGCTGCTTGCACTTTAATATATTAGTTGGACATGGTTGTACGGAAACTTTGAGAACGAAAATCTAAACAGGAATATGCTGAAATGTAGCGCTCACTGAGAAAGAGAACTCGAGTTCACATGTAGGATGGAACGCCGTATTATCGCGGTACTTCGTTTCTCGTTCGGAATAGAGATTGCCCACTAACCTTCCAGAATTATCCTGTCTTATGTGTAGTATAACTCTTCCTTTTTAAATTAATATAAAAAAATCTGACGGGTGGTGTGGTTTATTCCGTGTACGATGCCTGTGAAAATAGACACGCGCGGCGTGTGCGAACGGAGGTGGACTCCCTATTATCGCGGTATGCGGGAAGTGGTTTTTATAATGATCCCAACTTGTTTGTTCATAGTTTATCTTTGACCAAAACACCCCTTGAATAAAGTCTGATATTTTCCCTGTAACGTTCAAGTTGATTTAATGATTTCTTAAGACCCTGCCCTTCCCCCGAAAGGAGAACACAAATCCCTGAGGCAAAAAGGCAAGTCTACTGATCGGCGATTGAGGGCGCCATTCACTTTACACGGTGTGCCGTTTTATTTTCGCTAACGCGCGGTGCTTATTTTGATCCCGTAAAAGTTGTTCCGATTTCGCGCAGCAAATATCGTCGTTCGACTTCATTTTACATTTGCAGCTGAAGAATGGGAACCAGACAATGGAACTTTCATGGACAGAGCGCAATTAAAGATTTATGTTAAAATATAAACGGTACCTTTTTGCAAGTTTTGGAAAACGTTAATATTTATTAAAATCGTTAAAAGTCCCGAAAGACACAACATTTTTCTGTTACTGCTTTAGAATATCAAATCAGCTCTAATGTCTAAAGAATTACGGCCAACTCAACCATGTTTGGCAAAGGGGTTACTAGGACTTAAATACACGACACAGTATTGAGTCTTTGAAATTTCATTCTTTTTTGACTTGGGGGTTGTTTAGTGCCGTGATAGTCCGAAAATTTGGGACTCTCAATACTGTGTATGAGAGTCCCAAAACGGGAGCTAGCGGGAACTAGTCTCAATTTACACATTTCTCAATAGTCAAGCCACCAGACTATTGACTCT
Organism: Patiria pectinifera; assembly: GCA_029964075.1. Taxonomy (NCBI): domain Eukaryota; kingdom Metazoa; phylum Echinodermata; class Asteroidea; order Valvatida; family Asterinidae; genus Patiria; species Patiria pectinifera. The sequence goes on from CM057149.1 coordinate 4,854,602, forward strand.
GAATGAAGAGGTCAGTCTTTTTAAATAGTTGGACCATGGTTGAACATGTAACAGTCTAGTATTTAGCCCCATTTTGAAATCACTTGACTTCCCTCTCATGTGCAAAATATTAAAGAAAAGTCTCTTTTAAAAATTGAATTGAGTCTGCAAACTTGGTTGGTAAAATACTGAGGACATTTTCTTTGCCCCAGTGGAATTTTTGGAGAAATTTACTGGCTAAACTGTGAGTAAAGTGGGCCTGATTTTGTTTTGCACGTTTCAGAGCACCTCAGAGCCCTGACTGGTGCCGTGACTGACATAAAAAAAGCGATGCAACCCAGAAATGTCAAACATGTTTTTAAAATTTCTCTTCAGGTTAAAAGTGCTGCAGATCAAAATCCATTAGAACATTAGCTAATAGGGTTACTAACGCATGTAGTAAGATGGGGGAAAAAAATCATGAATTTTTGAATGAATATGCCTGTTAATATTGTAGTAACTCGGTGTGGAGTCGAGGTTCAGGGGTGATGATTCAATCACATCGAATTTATTAGTCGTGTATCTCCCATTCATCACAAAAAACCTAGTAATCAAATACATTAAAAATAAATCAATATAAACTCACATAACTTCACATACATGTGCATGTATTGCATTAATCACAATACATATGTGTACAAGTAATAAATTAACCCCAGAAAATTACATAGTTCAACCCAGATACAAAGAACTCCATTGCAAATACAACAGCCTTCCCACAATAATGTACATGTATGACATGTGACCTCTGACCTGGTCGGCGTCTTGGAAATTACACTTTCGTTGATAGTAAAACCCCCAAAATAACATGAAAATAATTCAATTCATCCCATACCAGCCAGTGCACGGGCTCCAGGGCTGTCTCTCCTTCCTCTGGTGTCTAGCAATACCTTCCAGCCATCGGCTGTAGGAACAACTCGGTCCGATATTGATAAAAAACAAGGTATCTGCCGCTGTCAGAAATGCAGACCTTGGAGACAGTGCCCGCCAAACCCGCTTACGTAAACAGTTGTTTAGTATTAAGGCGCACATGATAAAAAACATCATCTGCTCTATCCTACATTCACATATTTTACAATAACAGAAATTAACGTTTGAGAATATAGCACTTCATGAGAGGTAAAACCCCTTAGTTATCTTTTATCGTCAAAATATCCCCTTACTTAGCTGATGAACGTACTATTTCTATATCCTCATAACCCCTCAACAAATCCGCGGAAGTTTGACCAGTTAACTTAAACAGCGCCCTCATTTGACCTTATGGGCAAAGCAAATAAATTATTTCTAATCACTACATCTCTCCCCTTCTTTTGGTGATCTACTCCTGGAGATCAATTTAGATAAACCCCTTTTAAAAACAGCAATAAAATGGGATCAGTTAACAAGAAAACATAATGCGACCAATCTGGCTCTGTTTACATGTACATTGTTATAACTCTAAAACCATACTATCTATTGAGCTGTCTGACCCATTATTTTAAGGCTTATTACATTCTCTTTCATTAAAGCACAAAAAGGTTAATTTTGGCAGGGTATAACTTAAATGGCTCTCCCGTCGTGATGGGGCTCATATACAATATAAATATACCCTTCTTTCTAAAATCTGAACCGAACTTTTATAGCAATACTCAAACTTTGAGTTAGGACAAACACATCGTCACTCATAGCAACATCAAACAACTCAGGGTTCTTTAAGGCCCGGTGTTTCCACACCCACCATCTATCTTCTACAAATGTGGAACCCTCCAACAACCTGTTAAATGCTTCAACCCTTGCATTAAATTCATTAAGTGAGACTTGTGAGCTTCGCATGGCCCCAGTGCGGGCCAGCACAGGCAAAAATACAATAGCCTCAGGCTTGATATTCCAACTAGGAAATTCATTAATACGATTGCATAAGGAGGCATGCACTATCTCAGGTTGATTTTCTCTTGCACAGAGATCATTAGTTCCTAAGTCGAGGACCAGCACCTTTGGTGATATCATACCAAGTGGTCTTAAATATCGTCGAGGGTTTTTCTCTAATCGGTCTTTAGTGAGACCCCCTTCCCCCAGACACTTAATCTCGTACGTTCCACCTGACAAAGCTACATAAAAAGATCCTCTACTTTTATTAAGGCGTTTGACAAAACTATGTCCAAATAACACCAAACTCATAGTAAATACAACATGAATAAAAAGGAGAGCCAACCTGGGCCCCAAAATATAGGAAAATATACCAGTTACATGTAACTAACTTAACTCTGTCATCTTACATTGTGAAAATAAAGCTGCGACGACATCGTACGAATGAGCAGCGCTGGATCTGGTCGGTCTTAAGAGAACCGGATACCCCAGCCTTCTCCCAAAACGTTCCAGACCCCCAGCGACACCCATCGATCCACCAACTGATGTCGTCACATCACAGTAAACACGAGATTCTATCAAATTCAAAGCAATGCTGACCGGGGAAGTCCGTATGGGTTTCGGTGTACCCCCCCCCCCCCTTGTCACCCTTTCGGATCTTCTTAGTGGAACAGAAGAGCTTGAGCCAGTGACTTGAGCTGGTTCCCCTACTTTTCCACTCCCTACTTCCCTAGAGCCATTAGCTGGAGGCTGGCCTGGCAAGCCACCTGTGTCAGACACGACAACATCACATAATGAATCCTCCTCGGACTCTTCCCCACTGTCAGACTCCGGTTCTGCTAAAGGGTCTAGCAGTAAATATTTCCTATTTACTGTCTTCTGTTCGCCTCCCTTAGCCGGTCTAATGGAACACACATCCCCTTGCTGATTTACCCATACCACGATATACGGATCGCTCTCGTATTTATTTTGAAGTTACTACCATCATGGTGGTTCGATTGTTAGATGGTATTATCATGATGTGTTATAGCATCGTAACACGTATTATAATGTTATTTATTTACTAATTCTACCATTTAGGGAGAGTTGCTTTATAGGCCTACTTATGTCATTGACCCTGTTAGCCCCATTAATGTGGCCTATTTACTGGACTGCCTCCGTAAACATAGGCCACACATCCACATGTACAAAAACGTGTCGCACTTTGCCAAATTTTGATTGTCGCATTTAGGCTTAATTAGTTTGTAGGTTTTTTTGCTTTAGAAGCATACTCACCCTCTTTATAGGCTAATCAGAAAGTGCTGCCTTTTTCCGATGTATATTTTTCGTGAAATTTCCAGATTAATTTTTACACGTTTGCGTATCAAACTAACAAACTAAGCCTAAATGTGAAAATCAAAATTTGGCAAAGTGCGACACGTTTTTGTACATGTGGATGTGTGGCCTATGTTTACGGAGGCAGCCCAGTAAATAGGCCACATTTATGGGGCTATGACCCTGTATGAAAATCCTGTCATTGCCGCAACTTGCATATTACTAGGACTATAAAAATTAGAAAACACATGGTTTTTCTCAGCTGTAGACATAGACCATAGGCTTAATCATGATTTTTGTTAACCGTGGATGCTTGGGCAGTAAATGCATGGGCTATAGTCGCCGAAATGCTGAGTGGTGTGCTACCAGCCCTACTTCGACATGTTTGAGTCGCTTGAAACTTGGAGACTACATTAACATCATGCATTGTGTTAGCCCCGTAAATGTGTGGCCAATTTGCTGGACTACCTCTGTAAATAAAGGCCACACTTGGAACATGTAGGCCTTTCCGAAAATTTTGAAATTTGTTAAATTTTGATCTTCACATTTAGACTGTATAAGTCTATCGGCATGTCGTGTATTAATATCATCATTGTTGCGTGTCATGATTTTGGAACGTGTCATATTTTTTTTTTCCTCTAGATTTTGAAGAATACTATCTGTTTCGTAAGACAAAACAAAATGCACGGAAGTCTTTGGATTTGAAACTAACATTCAGAAGGTTTGTTTCAAGAAATCATAGTGGAGTTGCTGGAAAGTTTTGCATTGACATTGCCGCGCCGCGCGAGCAGGAGGACTATGCAACCTTGAGCATAGGGAGTCCACTGTTTGGTCCTGCCTCCGTTTAGCCTTTCTGCAACCACGCAGAATCAGTCAATTTCAAACCACGCAAAAGTGTCACCATGGATCTACGAATAAAACGAGTGTCTTGACATAAAAAAGGATCGAATATTGAGTCCTCGTATCCATGGAATTAACATGACATTCACCATGGAAAACAAAACCGAAGTCTCAACTCGCACTTTCCACAAAGACAATGTTACCGTGGGCGCCACCACTTCGATTTAAACCACATTGTAAAACTATAATCTCTTTGGTTTATCGTAAGTGTGTTTTATAATTTTCGTTTATAAATAGAACGAGTACAGACTTGTACACACTCATCCAAGCAGTTCAGACTTTTATTAAAACATTGGTAAGGCCCCCAAAAAAGTCTCCGGTTTCTGGTATTTTTTTTAACCTGTTTTTTTTTGGGCTTCAAATGTCGGCTGATGACTGCAAATGGTGCCAGACTAAACTTAGTGCAATCATATGGGATTCCAGAAAGGCCACATATAATTCTCGATCATAACCCCATCTAAAAACACGTTAAAATTGTGTAGCAGCAGGATTCCAGTCAAACCATTGAGTTTGGCGGTTTTGAGACATCATCTTTTATTGAAAAAAAAACGTTTTCATTTTGCCGACGCGCACGGCTACGGCGACGCGCGCGCATACCAGAAACCGGAGACTTTTTTTGGGCCTAAAGGAATATACTTCGTGGTCATTCTGGAGCCAAATTGATGACGAATCACCCATAACTTTCGCACGATCAGATCAACATTCAATAAACTAAACAGATCGCATGTAAGAACAAGCGATTGCACTTCTTAATGAAGCAATTGTAAAAATTGCGAATTCAAATTCATACTTCACATTTTGGTCATTGTGCGTCAGTCCGTTATTCTAATTTCCTAGCAAGCAATCATTTTGTGAAATGTAAGCAAAGGGATTCGAGACCGGTTCATATTATTCATTTGTTTGTCAGAATTGAATCAGAAGTCAGAATCTGAAGTCTTTGTTCCAAAATCGAAAATATACGTGAGAACTATTTCCCACAAGATTCTGCCACAAAACAGCAGCCATGTAAAAGCCTTATAATTCTTTCTTCTACACAGCAAAAGGAGGAATCAGATATTGACATGTTTCATATAGTGAATTGAGAAAAATGTTGGAGATATTAGACACCCAGATCCGGCGCAATGTAAAACATAAGATATGAGAGCAAAAGATCAAAATAAAAAAAATTGCCTTCGTTTCTTTTTATTTTGAATGCAAAAAGTAATGCAATAGGCCTACTTGTAATTCTTGCGAAACTGGTCGGAGAAACTATATAAAAAGAAATGATGACAAGCCTGGCGCACCTTGCCGCAAAGTGTTAAGTTATGAAAGGTCGGTTACGGAGGCGACATGTTGCGTGGCGGACACAAACTAGTATAGTCGTATCGTACCGCATGCGTAAGCCTATTGTATATGGATTGCAATAATTTATTGCAAGTCTGGCAACGACTACACGAAACAACGACTACACGAAAGCATGTTCCGGGATTGGAACTGAATTTTGCCCGTCTCGCACGGCAGGCCGCCTGGCATTGTCTGGACGCATGGCCCAGACAGTGTGTGATGGTCGGGGCGGGGGCGGTTCATAATTATTTTTCAAGAGCGATAAAAAGCTGATTCAAACATCAAGTTCTTCGTTTGATATCACTCAACCACAGGTATGGTTCCCCCATGAACATAGGATATTCTCCCCTTTAGAATTGTTTTTGCCTATACCCGACGACCGAGCCTAATTTCCTCTATCCATGTGATCCAAACCAATGGTATTTTGCATTAGGCCATATTATGCAAAAACATAAAAGTGAATTTTCAGATCGGATCCCTTTTTTTAAATTTGAATAATTATTACAATATCCAGGGGGATTTTTGGCTGCAACCTTTGAGGAGCCTTTCTGACTTGGAGTATGCCAAGAGAGCTGCTCGGCACATCAATGATCACTCGCTGGCCAAGATGGTCACGAGAAAGAAAAAAGTCGGCAAGTCCAAGAAAGAGGCGTTCCAGTCAGTACTGCTAGCTGCCAGGTCCTGCCAAGAATCCATTCCACCCAAGAGTCTCGTTTCAAGTACTTCTAAAGGCAATCAGGAATGCAGGTAAAGTAGACAGTATACATTTGTTCAAGTTCAATACTTATTTCATAACAATGTTTGCGTAAGTTTTTCAATTTAAACACAATGACTGTACTCATGTTTGTATTATGTTTTTAATGAACCGTTAAATACTCTAAAAGTTAAAAACAAGCTTTTCCCATGAACTAACATTAACTGTTGTGGTAGGAGGTAATGACAACAGGAAGCAAAGTTTAAGGTATAGGTGAAAATTAATTTGCCAGTTTGATGGAAAGTTTAAAGGGCATCGAAAGATCTTCAGTGGCTGCAATGTGGCAACCCCTTCAAAAAATATGAACTTACTCAAGTTAAGTTATTGTAATATAATTATGTTGCTGAAAATTGTCTCAGATTTTATTTATACTTCACTTACCAAGTCCCTGTACTGCCCGAAACTGCCAAAGTCCTCGATGGTTTACATATTCCTCCGGAAATAGTGATACAGTGTAGTACATGTGATAATGGATTAACTCACCTTTAGAACTATAACTTGTGCTGTCCTTTCAGGACCAAAATATTTTCTTTTTCAAACTTGCTTTTATTCTTCCCCTAGTGCCAAACCGTACCAAGAACGACAGATCCAGCTGTTTGTGAATAGTTCCTTGACATCACCAGTCTGTCTGCAACTACATCCGTCCACTACTATCTCAGCATTGAAAGGATTACTACAAGACAAAGTGGGGATTGAACCAGAGAAACAACATCTGTTTACCAGGAAAAACCATGAGGTAATTTTAACGTAGAAGTTCAAAGAAGATTAGATCCTCATTTTGTGAAGAACAGTGTTATAATTGAGACCATCACAAGACCAGACACAAGAATAATTGTAGGGCAAGCATTAGACTATTCCCAGGACCAGCCACGAGAAACAGGGCACAAACAATGACCAATGTATGCCTTTGTTGTATTTCATTTGGATCATCATGTAGCTTGTAACTTGAATTGAGACTAGAAGTCTTGTGAGGTCTTGTGGTTGTCTTGTTGTTGTCTAGTGATGGTCTTGTGATGGTCTTGTGATGGTCTTGTGATGGTCCTGTGGGGTCTCGACTATACAACACTAATGAAGATGCAATACCCAATTTCAGTTTTATATCTCCCCAATTCAGGCGATTGAATAGACAGTATAGAAATCTGTTCAAGTGTTACATGATTGTAATTCATGCCTTAAACAAGTTTCTATTCGTTCACAGCTCCGTGATGACCTCTCCCTTGGGAATTATGTGATTGGGCAGGACACCAACATAGAGTTGCGTCTAGTGTCTGAGCTGATGGGAGGAGTTGACAAACAGAAGAGAGAAGGTAAGAGTTTAGATATAAAGGTAAGGGGAGGGGGCAGAGTGCCTGAACATTTTTATAAGGGAAATGTAGGGGGCCTCATCTTCTGGCGGGAGCAGTTAACAACAAAAACGATCATTTTTGGTCTTTTACAAATGCACAAGGGAGCCACCTGTCTATTAGTTATTCATGATTAGTAACGCTGGTTAATTTGCTGCCTCATAGCCTTGTGATACTCTAGGGAGAAAGAAGACAAAAAGAAAGCAAACGAAATCTACATCTACAGACAAAATGAGTAGACAAGTTAACTTCAATGAGGAAGAACAAGTGAGGTCACCTGAAGAGTCCGGGCATTCCCCTACCTCCTCAACAATCGAGGCCAATGCTAGAAATCAATCAACAGGTACAATTCTACTCATTTGGTACCAGTATTGTTTTCAAGTTATGTGAGTCAAATCAAAGTCTGAGTTTTGAGTCAAGTGGTTCCACTACATGCAAATTCTAGCCCAATTAAGTCAAATGTGTACAAAATTGATGAGTCAGTGAGTTCTTATCATCAAATCCAATAATGACAGTCAAGTCCGAGTCCAAATCTTTTGCGGATGCAACTCAAGATGGACTCAAGTCTGAGTCCTGTCCTGGACTCGAGACCTACAACACTGATTGGCACATTTTTAGTATACAAAGACTTGCACTTTGGTTAAAAAAATGAAACGTTTTATTTAAATTGATCAAGGATACTTACATTTTTTTATTAGGGAGAAAGAAGAGAAGAAGACGACGAAGACAAAATCAGGTCGAAAAGGAACCATCCTGTGAAGAAGCCAAATCATCAACCTTCCAAGATCAAGATGACTCAGTAGATTCCCAAACCAGCTCATTAATTGCTGATGGCTCAGCTACAAATTTTGAAAAACTCAACCTGTTTCTGTGGATTCTATGCCTCCCACTGATCACAGTCCATGTCTTCCTGAGCATTTGGTCTCCTTGCATGATTAAAGTCACCTCCTCATCTAAAGACGGCATCACTGGACGAACATCCTCAGGTGCTGAAGAGCAAGAAACGTCTGATGACTCTGGGCATTCTTCAACCTCAGCAGCAAAACCTGGTAAAATCCTAGGATTTAATGTTTTAAATGAGACTTAAGGGGCATGATGGAGATGATGATAATAATATTAATAATAATAATAATAAATAAAACTTATAGAGCGCCTTCCATTTATAAAAACCACAAAGCGCTGTACAAAAGATAAAATAAGAGCTCAAAAATATAAGTTTCAATTTCAAAATAAACCAAGTAAATAATAATCAAAATAAGTCAGCATAATGTACATTATACAATAAAAATTATGAAAGCCGAAAGGAAAACTTCACTATCAAAACGACCAAATGCATTGTAAAACAGACCAAGCACTTTGTAAAACAAGTCAAACAGGATTTCCATAACCGGAACAAACAAAAAATGATGAAAGTAACGCATGATTGCATCAAAACTAAAACACTGCTAAAATCATTATGATCAATGAATGGGAGGTTTGTTTGTTATATCATTTGGTTTATACACTGTAAGCCATGTTTCATCTTAATTACATCTGCACTCCTTTGCCTGCACTTTTAACGTCTTCCTTTTGAAATAAGACAGTCCAAGCTGGGTAAAGCTGGTCCCAAGATAGGCCGTTTACGTGAAGTCTTTTCCTGCCCGGTCTATACAATGGACCAGATTTAGCCCGTTCATCGGCGTTGTGGTGTAGCACTTGTTGGCTCATTTTGTCAGTCAGTATGAGTCCGCCAGATAGCTACAATGACGTAAGGCTGGCCAACTGGAAAACATCTTTACATGTCAATGAATTATAAACCATGTTACCGATCAACATGACTTTTTTCTTACAGGGAGAAAGAGGACGAGAAGAGGACGACGAGGGAAAGCGAAACGAAACCCGTCATTAGATGAAGTTGACAGACAAACTACCTCGGATGATAAAAAGCAAGATCACTCAGATGACTTGGGGAAGTCTTACATCTCAGAAGAAAAACCTGGTAAAATCTCAATATTTAAAGGTTGTTTTAATCAAAATCAAAGGCTGTCTGAATGCAGGTCTGCCGTTTGCTTCCTGAAGAAAACGCAACAGCTACAACGCTTTTATATGTGTGTTTACCTGCAGGGAAGATACCAAGAAGAGGCAAGACTAAGAACAAGTCAGGCAAGAGAAGGAAAGCCCAAAAAGTTGCCAAGAAATCCCCATCCAAAGAAGAAGCCATCGATAAAACAAACAAAGGTGATCAAGCTGAAGATAAGTTGGTCAACTCCAGGGCTTCTACCTTCTCATCAGCCAAGACCACTGCTAAGAGAAACAACCAATCAAAAGGTAAATTGTCCACTCAATTATGAGTTTTGCCATTCACTGACAAACTATACAGTGTTGTCTGCGAATTTGCAAAAAGAAATGTTCACAAGCTGGGATCGATAAACTCTTGCTTACTAGTGCAGGTGTCTTACAGCAGTTCAAATCGGATGCAGCAGCTGGTACAGCAATCAATCCTATTCTGTCAATGCAACTGTTTTCTGTGAAGACCCTGAATAAGCAGACTTTGATTCAAACATGTAACCAAACAGGAAGTGGTCAGTCAAACTGTATTGTTGTCATTATGTTTAAACCACTCCATTAGCGTGTAGCACTGCTTGGCTCATAAGTCAGAGTCAGTCAGTGTGAGTCCGTCAAATCGGTACAAGGACGTAAGGCTGGCCCATTGGAAAAATATCGTTGCATGTCAATTATTGATTTGTAAGCCACGTTGCTGATAAACATGACTTTACAGGGAGAAAGAGGACTAGAAGACGACGACACGTGAAGACGAGACAAAAGCCGTTATTAGATGAAGCTGACAGACAAACCAGTGTTGTAGGACTCGGACTCGGGACTCGGACTCGAGTCTGGACTCGAGTCCTTTTTTCAAGGACTCGGACTTGGACTCGAGTCCTTTGCTCAAGGACTCGGATCGGACTCGGACTCGGACCCCAAGGACTCGAGGACTCGGCTTCGAGTCCGGCTCGAGTCCGGCAAAATCGGGTCTTTTTTAGGTGTTTTATTTCAATTATTTTATGTCTTTCACCTTGATTTGGTTTTGCTGTGGAACCGAATTCCGCAGTTCTGCCGCTCGCAAAAATAACTTGCGATTGATCAATGATCAATTGATTCATTCCAACCTAACCTAGCCAATTGCCCACCAAATAAATCGATTCATCAGTTATTCAGTTGCTTGCCGATGTGTTGGACTTTTTGTTCAATATTACTAACACGGTAGACACAATGACAAGGAGCTATCTCAGCCGCATGGAATCAACGCCATACAATTGGGCTCGAATTCATACCCATTTAGCGCACGTGGGTGCTTTTACACGCCCAATATGATCAATATCGCCCAACGTGCCGCGTATTGCATGTACGATACAACTTAGCTTAAACCATTACCCTTCTCTATCAACTGACATTTGATAGTGACATTTTGAAAACGTTAATATACTATTGGTGAACCGCGACTTGAATTTGACACATAAGGACTCGGACTCGGACTCGAGTCCTTTTTTCAAGGACTCGGACTCGGACATCAAAAATTGACAAGGACTCGGACTCGGACTCGAGTCCTTTGCTCAAGGACTCGGACTCGGACTCGGACTCGGATGAGGAGGACTCGACTACAACACTGAGACAAACTACCTCAGATGATGTAAAGCGAGGTCCTTCTGATGCCTTTGAGGAGTCGTATACCTCATTAGGAAAACCTGGTAAATCTCAGTATTTTGATGTACTTTCTTATGTTTTTATCAAAATCAAAGCCTGTGAATGGAAGTTTGTCTTTTGCTTGCTGAAGAAGATGCAACAGCTAAAATCCCTTTATACTAGTTTATACTTGTTTTTACCTGCAGGGAAAATACAAAGTAAATGCAAGACTAAGAAAAGATCAGGAAAGACAAGAAAAGGCCAAAAACTTGCTAAGAAATCCCCATCTGAAGAAGAGGCCATCGATAAAACAAACAAAGGTGATGAAGCTGAAGATAAGTTGGTTAGCTCAAGGGATTCCACCGCCTCCTCATCAGCCAAGACCACTGCTAAGAGAAACAACCAATCAAAAGGTAAATTCTATGTTCCAGTAAAAAAAAAGTTGCCATTCACTGATACATTTTTACATCTATTGTATACTTAATGCTGTCCAAAAGCTGTTCCCCCCTAAAAAAAAAAAAAAGTTCACAAGCTCACTCGTGGGACTGGAACCCACGACCTCCTGCCTAACAGTGCAGGTGTCTTATACATCTGTTCAAATCTGATGTAGCAGCTGATACAGCAATCAATCCTATTTTTGAAATGATTTTTCCCCATGAAGACTATGAATGTGCATGTATTAAAACTATTTTGTTAGTACTCGCCATTGACACGTACAACCTAATAGGAAGTGATCAATCAAAATGTTTGATTGTCATTATGTTTAACCATTCCTTTTGTGATTGCAAGTGTCCCATTCACGAAATATCAATTGATATTCTGTTTAAGGACTGTCACCTCCATTATTAGCACTTCTGATTCACATAAATACTGATCTTCATTTATGTCCTAAACTTAATGTTAACTTTGTGAACTTTGATGTTAAATTGAATGTTTTATTCATTTAATTTACACATGAAGCCAAATCGTGCAAATAAGACAAAGAAAACGACATGCTTCTTGTTTTTTACCTTTAGGGAGAAAGAAGACAAAGAAACAGACAAATGCTGACAAGAAACCATCTTGTGAAGAGAAACAAGAATCCCAAATTCAGCTGTTTGTGATTAGTTCTTTGAGATCACCTGTATGTCTACAACTACATCCGTCCACTACTATCTCAGCATTGAAAGGATTACTACAAGACAAACTGGGGATTGAACCAAAGAAACAACATCTGTATACAAGGAAAAACCACGAGGTATTGCACAGTCATGTAAAATCTGTTTCAAGTAAATTTCTCCATTTTCCTTATTTTCAATACTCTTTACAGTAAGTATTCAACCACAACATCCTACATATTCACTTATGCCAGTATTGTATCATTAAAGAGTTGTTATCTTGACAGAGTTATGCTTTATTTTTAACCCCCTATGTTAGCTCAAGTGTAGAATGTCGCTCAAAGAACTTGGAATTCAGCAAGACACCAACATAGAGCTACGCTTAGTGTCGGGGTTGATGGGCGGAGCTGATGATGAACAGATATCGGCAGGTAAAGTTTATACAAATAGATTAAGCTAGTGCGGATGCGAATTTAGTTGCGTCACCGGAGTTCACAGTGTAATTAGCTAAATTTGAAACTTTTTCTTGCAGTCACAAGTTCTTGTTAAAGTTTGCATTTGCTTTCGCGCATAGTATGAGCTGGCCTTCATGGTTTATGTGTTTAAACAAATTTCAAAGTTCATAGATTGACATAGTGAGGGGATTATTTGTCAAGTGTGTAGTTGTTGAACAGGAGTCATCAGGTACCGTTTAGACCTAAAAAGAGTTACCTCTGTAGATGTAAAAAGTAACATCTAGTCGCTAAGGAGTCACCTTTGTAGACGTAAAGAGTGGGCTAGTTTGTGGGTTAGTCAGAATTTACTTAGAAAATCTCTCTTAGTGAAGATTCTTACAGAAAAAAAAAGACAAAGTGATTCTCCAACCTTGTACTGGTAGACAAGGTAATGGTGATACTCGTCTACTTGTGACATTGTCATTCTTTGATAAACCATCTAACTGTCTGATTTTTGTGAGCCAGTTTTGATATAGCTGTGTTTATAACCTTACCTTCAGGTGATTCACGAGAAAGGACTGACAATGATTTAGGGAGGAGACAAAAAGGAAAAAGAAAAGCCACTAAGGGAAGGACAAGCCGTGGCCGTGAAGAAAACGTGGATAACTCGAAGGACTTTTCCATCTCCTCAGCAGTTAAGGCACCCGCTGGTAACCCATCAGGGGAAACACCAGAACAGAAACTAGAACAGCCAACGAAGGACATTTCCAGGAGAAGACAAAAGGGAAAGAGAAAAACTCCTGAGACAGGGACACACCTTGACAGTGAGGAAAATGGGGATAACTTGGAGGACTCTTCCATCTCCTCAGCACTTCACGCACCCACTGGCCACCCATCAGGGGCAACACAAGAACAGAAGCTAGAACAGCTAACGAAAGACAATTCCAGGAGAAGACAAAAGGGAGAAAGAAAAGCTCCTCGGACAGGGACACACCTTGGCGGTGAAGAAAATAAGGATACCTCGGAGGATTTCTCCATCTCCACAGCAGTTAAGGCAACCGCTGGCAACCCATCAGGGGAAACACCAGAACAGAAACTAGTACAGCCAACGAAAGACAATTCCAGGAGAAGACAAAAGGGAAGACGAAAGGATCCTAGCACAGGGAAACACCTTGGCGGTGAAGAAAACGTGGATACCTCTGAGGATTCTTCTATCTCCTCAAAAGTTAAGGCATGTGCTGGTCACCCATCAGGGGAAACACCAGAACAAAAAATAGAACAGCCAAGGAAAGACAATGATTTAGAGAGGAGACAAAAGGAAAAAGGGAAAGCTACCAAAACAGGAACAAACAGTAGGGGTGAAGAAAATTCTGATAACTCGGAAGATTCTTCCATCACGTCAGCAGTTACGTTATCCGCTGGCAACCCATCAGGGGCAACCCATCAAGTTCAACAGAAACCAAAACAGCCAAGAAAAGACAACGATTCAGGGAGGAGTCAAAAGGTAAATAGAGAAGCTACCAAGATAAGGACAAGCCCTGTTGGTGAAGAGAACTCAGCGGGTTCTTCCAACTCCTCAGCAGTCAAGGCACCCGCTGGTCACCCATCAGGGAAAAAAGAAGAAAAGAAACTAGAACAGCCAGGGACAGACAACAATTCTGAAAGGCTAAAAAAAGCGGGGGAAAAAACCGGCTTGTTCTTGTTTTGGTAGTTTTTTTTGTCCAAAACAAGGACAAGCCGTGGCAGGAAAGAAAGCTCAGATAGCTCGGAGGATTCTTCCATCCCATTAGCAGTTAAGGAACCCACTCTCCACCCATCAGGAGAAACCCAAACACAGAAATTAGAACAGCCAACGAAAAACAACAATTCCGGAAGGATACAAAAGGGGATGAGAACAGCTGCCAACAAATCCCAATCTGAAGCAGAAACCAACACGAAGAGCCTGGGTAATACAAAGCAACAGATCCTATATGATCCAGAGAAATCCTTCTCATCGGCAGAAATCAGTACTGCTGCTAGCACCTCGTCAGAGACCGGTAACACTCTCTATCCTCAAGATATTTTCAGTAATTGATTCACACATGGCAATTCGCTGTTTCAGCAATATTATCATTATTGAGTCGGAATCTTTGCAAACCAGTTTTTCATAATAAATAAATCTGTTTCAAGTTTTTTATTTTTATGCCTCAGTTCTTGGGACAAGAAAGAAAAGAGAAAGTCAAGAAACGGCTGGCAGTGAAGCTGAAGAATCACAGGAAAATATTGTTGCAAGCGATAGACAGCAAGTTGACACAGGAGGTTCCCCTGTCTCAATATCAGTCACTGCCTCTTCAGCCAGCCTATCAAAAGGTACAATCTAATACAGATATATGACATTCGCCATACAAAGGTATTAGTCAGTGGGCTTATAGTCGAAAATTACCCCCCATATGCAATTTCGGGTACATTCCTTGAAACTCTTAGGATCACTAGAGGATACCTCAAGAAGTTCAAAACAACTTGATGCCATTTTTTCTGACCCTTTTGTGGGCGTGGCCATGATTTTAAAAAGTGGGGGGGGGCTTCGCGCGTAAAAAAATACTTTAAAATAATAATTTTCTTTTTCACATTTGGACAGTTAGCTCAAGTGCTACATCACATGAAAAAAAATTCCACAATTGTGCCTCTTTTGGGGGTGGGGCAACCTTTTAAAACAGTGGGGGCACACGTTGCTAACAGAAAATCGACCTGTATATATCTTTAACTTTTTTGTTTTGTTTTTGTATTTGTTACAATCCCTTATAATTTGGTGTGGAAAACATGTTTACATGTCAACTCATAAAAGGAATGGAAAAGAGGAGCCCAGACTGAAGGTAGCGACACTTTCTGGTTGTGAGTCACTTCGCCAGCGGGCAAAGTCTACGAAAAACGAGCGTATCAAGAGTCTCATTCGGAGTGGCGTGGACCTGATTGCAAAAGAAGCAGAATACCACAAATCCTGCCGTGTCCAGTTCCTGAGGGAGACTGATGATCAAGATAGATCTACTGACATGACTGAAGGGAGCTCATCTCAGTCCTACCACAAGAGTGCATTTGCATCTTTGCTTTTCTATATCAAGAATGAGGTGGTAGGAAAGCAACAATCTGTGTTAGTCAATGATTTACTTGGCATGTACAAAGGCGAGTACACTACTTTCGGAGGAAATGTGGCAGACGTCCAGGCCTACACAGCTCAAAATCTTCTCAGGAAGGTAAAAGACCATTTGAAAGATGATGTCACGATCAAATTAATGGACCATCGTAGAGGCAACTTCATATACAGTTCTGCTCTTATAGAAGAGGATGCCAGGGCTCGCCTTCATGAGGATGCTAAACTCTATGAAGAGGATAACAAGTTAAGATGGGCTGCTCTCCATCTCAGATCCCAAATTATGCAGCTCTCGAAGACCAAGACGCCAAATCCTGCAACAGTCCAAAATTTGAAGGAATGCGCCCCAGAGATACCACCACAGCTTGACCTGTTCTTCAGAAGTCTCCTTGGTGGAATCACACCAACTTTCACTGATGCACAGAAAGATACAGTTGACCGAAAGATAACTGCGATGGCATCGGATGTCATTTATAACGTCACTCATGGTACAGTAAAACCATGGAAGCACACAGCCATGGGTCTCGGGTTTGCATCCCTCACAGGATCAAAACTGGCACTGCAGATTCTGAACAGAGCAGGCCACTGTGTTAGCTACAGTGAGACCAAAGGTCTTGAAACTGAATTCGCCTATTCAGTTCAGCATGACAAACGCGACGCTCCGGATGGGATTCGCCTGGATCCAAACTTAGCAACAGGTTGTGTGTGGGATAACAATGATGCAAACGTAGAAACTCTAGACGGGAAAGAGACTTTACATGCAACAGTTGGTCACACATACCAGAATGTGTTGCAAGACGATCAACAGGCCAATACTAATCCAATAGAGTTCCGAGAAGGAAGAAACCGACGCAAGTTTGTAGGGACTGAACGGGAGATTTAGGAAATCCATCAACAAAGCCCAGTTCCTCATTCCTACTGCAGCAGCAACTGCTGATACCCCTGCTGGAGCAACCAGGACGGCATCTCAATCAACCGCTGAAGAACCCAATGAATACAAAGTAAGACTGAAGGCATTGGATCTGTATTGGTTTTGGAAACTGAGGGAGGGCAACACACCACTGCATGCCGGATTCATGAGCAAATACATCCAGGACCTCTTACCACTTCAACGAATTTGCTACATGGACCCAATATCCAGATCACCAACCAACAATGATGTGGTCAGGGAGACGATGATCCGGAGCATGAGCATTGCAAAGGAAACAGGCCAAGATTATGCAGTTGTCACCTATGATTTGGCCGTTGCATTGAAAGCCTACTCCATACAAACAATCGAAACCCCATTGTTTGACAAGATGTTGATAATGCTGGGCAATTTCCACATCGAACTGGCTTTCTACGGAGCAGTTGGTACACTTATAAATGAAAGTGGAATAGAATTCATTCTCACCGAAGCTGACATCTTGGCCGAAGGATCAATGGTGGGGTTCATCAAGGGGAAGTTCTACAACAGATGCACGCGAATCCATGAGCTACTTGCTAACGTCTTGGAGCAGAAGTTGTACGAACGCTTTCTCCTGGACACACCTGAAGAAGACTACCATTCCTTCCAACAGGTGATGTCCACAGTACCTTTGGACCGAAGAGCAGCAGAAGAACACCTATCAAATCCAGTTGTCACCCGTCACCTGCAAATGTACGAGGACTACTTCCAATCGATTATCGACGGAAAGCTTGGGTCAACAGCTCAATTCTGGGCCATTTACATCTTCCTGATCAACCGCCTCCACAGAGAGCTGCAGAGATGCGTAAAGACGAATGACGTCAATGGCTACATCCGTGTATTCCAAACAATGCTGGTGGTGTTCTTTGCCCTGAACCGACCAAATTATGCCAGATGGGGAACACTTTTTCTGCAGAAATTGAAGAGTGCGGACCCAAAGATACTTGAAGTACTGGAGAAGGGTGCGTTTTCCATCAGACGCACAAAGAAGAATTACAGCAGATCGGCTGTTGACCTCTCCTTGGAGCAGACAGTCAACCGTGATGCTGCGTCCAGAATGAAGGGAATTGTTGCTTTCCGAAATTCTGATAATGCAATGCGCCGGTGGTCATTGACTATGACCCAGCGGGCTATGGCAGTCACCGAGCTAAGAACATTCGCCGGGCTTGAACTGGGGGAAAATGCAACAGCCCAGTGCCGTCCCTCAAGAATCAAAAGGGACAACTGTCAGATGGCTGCACTGAGTGCAAAACTTGATGATTTCTGCAATCCGTTCACAGATGATGCTCCAACTTCCTTGGTGAACGTTGCAACTGGTCAAGCTGCAACTAAGATTACCGAATCATATCTTCTCAACACATTGAAAAGGGGTCAGGAGGAAAGAGATAAGTTTCAAGATGAATGGGACAGCAACAGCAGTCGCTTTCTTCAGCCTGTGAAACGCACGCGTGTACAGAACTTCGCTGCACAGAACGTGAAGAAAAAAGCTACCGCCTCACAGAAAGCCAAGACAAATGCTGAGAGCCTGAGGGACATGTTCGTACGTATGATCATAGTCGTTGCAGAGAAGACAGCATTTGACCTGCGGAAAGTTCTCTCCCACCCAATTACAACCTACCCACTGTCACTTGCACACTGTGATGGGGCACATGTGAAAACAGAAAAATCAGCATTGCTAAAAAAGCTTGAGTCCATCCAGACGGAAAACATCACAGAAGCTGGGTTACTGAGGAATTATGTACAGGTTTACGACGGCGGACTTCTTCTTCATTCCATCCTGTCACAAACAAACATGGGAGCATCATATGCTTCAATTGCTCGGACCATGCTGTCAGTGGTATGTTCAGGGAGAGCAAGCGAAGCGCATGTTTGTCTCGACAAGTACGTCGAGAACTCCATAAAGGATAGTGAGAGAAAGTTGCGTGGTGCTGTGGACTCAGTGTATGTAATAACTGGTCCAGATCAGACGATCAGACAAAGCGGGAAAAAACTACTCACCAACGGAGTATTCAAGAATGAACTTGCCAAGTTTCTCTTGAAAGAGTGGGGCAAAGATCATTACTGGAGTATCCTTGGAGGAAAGACCTTGTTTGCTTCTTACGGTGGTGAGTGCTTCCAGTACATTCCGGACGAGCACCATTGTATTACTGTAACCAGCCCAGCATACCTCCAAGGTGACCATGAAGAGGCTGACACACTGATTGCTTTCCACATCGCTAATATCACAGCAAGCAATGTCATGGTGAGAGCATCAGACACCGATGTCTTAGTGATACTGATTGGTGCCCTTGGACAGCAACGCCGAGAAGTCCGGTCAATGGCCAACATCATCATGGACTGTGGGATGGGAAACAGCAGGAGGTACATCAACGTGACCAACATTGCTGACGTCCTTGAAGAGCGCCAACCTGGACTTCCCAGAGCACTGCCCGGATACCATGCCTTCACTGGATGTGACTTCACGTCAGCCTTCTACAGGTAAGCAAACAACTTTTCCATTACAGTAAAGAGTCTCTCTGACAGAAATAAGATCCAACCAAACCAGACTTTAGAATAGAGACATTTGTTTGGGAAGAATACATAGGCTTATAACCATTAGAGCAGTGGTTGAATGTTTTCATTTGGAATTTGTACTTGATTTTTGTTTGGAAAAATACATTGGCTTATAATCATTAGAGCAGTGGTTGCCTTTTCTTATTTGGAATTTTTACTTGATTTTTCAGGAAAGGCAAAACTAAACCCCTTGAGCTCGTAGAGAAGGACAAGACTGCCTGCTTCGTTAACCTCTTCATCAGTATGGGTGAGGTGCATGGTAGTGTTGATCTGGATGTCGCATCAGAGTTCGTCTGCCGCATGTACGCACAAAGCAAGACTCGAGATGTTAATGAAGCACGATACAACAAACTGATGCAAATGACTGGCAAAGTTGATCAGGTAATATAGGCAGGAGAACTATTAATATGATCACTATTATAACATAAGAATACTTCACAACAGCTCTTATCATGCCTTTCACTGTTGTTTAGGAGAATCCATTGGCAAACATCAAACGGATCGACTGTGCCTTGCTGCCACCTTCTCTGCCGACCCTTGAGATGAAGATTCGACGAACGCAGTATGTCACAACATTGTGGACCCGTGCCGTGACAGCATCTCCTGGGGACGGTTTGTCACCAACCGATTATGGATGGTCTGTGAAGGACAACCTCTTGAAACCAACCTGGTTCGAAGGGCCAGCCATACCAGACAGTTTGTTTACAAGTGGCAGTAGCGACGCAGATGACATGGAGGTCGAAAGTGAAAGCGAGTCTGAGTTGGAAGTACAGGGTGAGTCAAAAAAAAGTGACCAAGTCAGAATACATCGTTGTTAAAGAATAAGTGGCTCGCTTCATTTCATAAGAATATTAAATCGGGCATAAAGTACATTTTATTAATTTCATGTAATTTACATACTCTATTCCCAAGTTTTCCCTATTTTAATCAAAAGATCACAAAATTAAGCTGTCCATCAGTGATAATTCTCCATTGTACGAACTGATGAACACCCATTAAATACAATCAAACATGAACGTTTTCCCTTTAAGGATGAATGGGAACTTCCAAGGGAAAACATACCAAATCCCATTTATATTTTCAAAAAAAAAGAGTTGACTTGTGCCTCAAAAGTATTTCAAACAAAATATTTGACAGTAAAAATAAAAATTAAGTCTTATTGAAGTGAAGTATAATCGCACTTGTATTTGATAGCTTGTGTGTAATATCGCACTTCCATGGACAGCTGGAAAAATATGGTTTCTTTTAGTGAAAAATATATAATTTCTGACAGCGATAGCATCATGGGCCAAATTTAATATTTTGTTTTTCAAATGAGTGGAAGAACATGTCATGTTCTATAAAGACGAACTTAATAATGATTTCTTTTTGACTCACCCTGCAGAAACTATTGATGGACTAGTGAGCGATTCTGATGGCGAAGCATGGAGTGAAGACTCGGATTCACAAGAGGAAGACGGGGATTACTTGTAGGAGACGACAACAACTCGAGAGAATTTTCTTTGAATGACTGACAGATCTGCCTTTGGTCATTTATGTGGAGGATGCAACATTATGCTGAACATTTCAGTCACTTTCTTTTGGTTTGGTACAACGTAACTCATGAGCTCAGATCTATCTGGGATCAGAACTTTGTAAGGGGTGTCTGGCAGGCATGCCGCACCACAGAAAATGTCTGGCAGTGGCCATTCATGATACCTGGGACTATGCTGAACATTTTCCAGTAGGTTTTATCTGGTTAATTCTTGAGCTGATGAAGCTCGGTTTTAAGGGTGGGGTCATACGGGGGCATCTGGCGGGCATACCCCACCACAGAAAATGTCTGGCAGTGGCCATTCATGATACCTGGGACTATGCTGAACATTTTCCAGTAGGTTTCATCAGGTTAACTCACGAGCTGATCTAGATCAATTTTGGGGGTGGGGTCATTCGGGGGCGTCTGGCGGGCATACCCCACCACAGAAAAAGTCTGGCAGTGGCCATTCATGATACCTGGGACTATGCTGAACATTTTCCAGTAGGTTTCATCAGGTTAACTCACGAGCTGATCTAGCTCAATTTTGGGGGTGGGGTCATTCGGGGGCGTCTGGCGGGCATACCCCACCACAGAAAATGTCTGGCAGTGGCCATTCATGATACCTGGGACTATGCTGAACATTTTCCAGTAGGTTTCATCAGGTTAACTCACGAGCTGATCTAGCTCAATTTTGGGGGTGGGGTCATTCGGGGGCGTCTGGCGGGCATACCCCACCACAGAAAAAGTCTGGCAGTGGCCATTCATGATACCTGGGACTATGCTGAACATTTTCCAGTAGGTTTCATCAGGTTAACTCACGAGCTGATCTAGCTCAATTTTTGGGTATCAGTTATATACGTCTGGCGGGCACACCCCACCACTGAAAATGTCTGGCGATGGCCATTCATGATACCAGGGACTATGCCGAACATTTTCTAATTGGTTTTATCAGGTTAACTCACGAGCTGATCTAGCTCAATTTTTGGGCCTCTTTCTCATGGCCCTCCTGACCATACCCACCACAGTGTGCCCGGCAGACGTCCATTTCCTTACATTGGTATGCATGTGGAACATTGCTGCATACATGAACATTGGTTAACTTTCCAGCTAGGCTGACCCCCCTTGGCTCCCGCTCTAGTATTCCAAAGGGAAGCTTGTGCGAGCCCTTATGGATTTATGGCACATTTTTTCAAACTCTCAGAAAGACCTATGGACACCTCAACAAGTGAAAAACTGCTCCACCCTACTTATCTCTCCACCCCCCCCCCATTGGCCATTAAAATGACAGCCTTTTTTTTTTTTTACATATCTTGCATATATTGTACACATACAAATTGACAAATAATCGATTTTGAGAGACATTTATGTTTTGATATAAATCTCCATAACTCAAACTTCAAGAGAGTTGGCTCCAATTTGAGCTTAGCAGAGTTTTGAGTTAAGCAGGGTTGTATATCACTCTTATAGAAGGGATTTAGTCCTTGTTTGACTTAACAGGAGGTTTGAGTTATCAACAGTTTGGCATTTTGAGATTTTACTGTAGTATATTTTGTCCTGACAACAATGTTGACCTCGTTTTATAACACACAAACTGCAATAGCCTTTTTAACTTCAAATTTATTTATCTTCACTTCATTTATAAAAATGATATTATTGAATGTAGTACTCGGTCATTGGAAATAACGTTTGAAAATGACAAAGTTCAATATTAACAGTAAAACTTATCAAACTTGGGTGATTAAGTGAATCCTTTATAAGTCACTTGTAATTGAACAACATACTTGGCATTTAATATCCATGACCTTATTTAGTAATAGAAAAGTGTGAGACTATATTGTCAATAGTTTCAGAATCCAGATCTGGATGGATTACACAAGATTTGTTACACTTACCCCAAGGGCGGATCCAGAACACAATTTGGGGGGGGGGGGCCAAAATAAAATTTGGTCCCCCCAAAAAAGTGGGTCAAAAAAATTACGGTGTCACGGGGGTTCGGGGCCCGCTTAAGGGCCCCGAAAAAATTTTTGGATTCCAGATGCTCTGTGGTGCGATCTGAGGCAATTTCTGACCACTTTAACCAATGTTTTTTTTAGAGGAAAAGATGGTGGTGTTCTCATTGCCCTCCTTTATTGCGATGTCACATAAAACAAAAATTGGTTTCGGGGTTTTTTTTGGGGGGGGGCCCGGCCCCCTGTCCCCCCCCCCCCGGATCCGCCCTTGGGCTCCCCAAAGATTCAAGAAAAGCATGTGACTAGTTCAAATCATAAAAGTATTTTAATAACTACAAATCCTTTACCTTAACATTCCAGCATGGTTTTCCAAAGCGAAAAACTCAAAAGTTAGGCAAACCTCTTGACAGAGGCTTGGGATATCAAGTTTTCCTTCTGATATAACCAATCTTAAAGTATGGCACCAATTATATTAATGATACATATATTCAGTGATATGCCATATTTAAAACTGTGACACACAAAACATGTTGTGTAATCCATCCAGATCTGGATTCTGAAACTATTGACAATATAGTCTCACACTTTTCTATTACTAAATAAGGTCATGGATATTAAATGCCAAATATGTTGTCTAATTACAAGTGACTTATAAAGGATTCACTAAATCACCCAAGTTTGGTAAGTTTTACTCTTAATATTGCAATTTGTAATTTTCAGACTTTATTTCCAATGATTGAGTACCACATTTCATAATATCATTTTTATAAATGAAGTGAAGAAAGGCTAAAGTCAAAAAGGCTATTGTAGTTTGTATGTTATAAAACAAGGTCAGCATTGTTGTCAGGACAAAATAAACTACAGTAAAATCTCAACAAGTCAACCTCTGATAAATCAAACCTCCTGTTAAGTCAAAGACAGACTAATTATTCCCTTCAGTTGTATAACAGTGATGTACAACTCTGCTTGACTCAAAATTCAGCTTAGCTCACATTTTGAGCCCATTCTCTCAAAGTTTGACTTATCGAGATTTCACTGTATATCAAAACATAAATGTCTTATAAAATTGATTATTTGTCCATTTGTACATGTATGTGTACAATATGCCAGATATGTTAACGGCTGCCATTTTAATGGCCAATGGGGGGGGGGGGGGGGGTGGAGCAGATTTTCCTTGTTGAGGTGTCCAGAGGTCTTTGTGAGAGTTTGAAAGAATGTGCAATAATCCATATGGGCTCGCACAAGCTTCCTTTTGGAATTCACGTATGCCCCCTATAATAAATTATAATGGATTGAAAAAAAAAAAAAAACCCTCAAGATTGCATTTTACAGGATGATTTTTCTGTTCGCGACATGTAACCCCCACTTTTTAAAATGTTGCCCCACCCCCAAAAGAGGCAAAATTGTGGATTTTTTTTCTTGTGATGTAGCACTTGGGTGAACTGTCCAAAAGCCAAAAAGAAAAGTCAAATTTTTTAAATTATTTTTTGCGCACGATGCCCCCCACTTTTTAAAATCATGGCCACGCCCACAAAAGGGTCAGAAAAAAAATGGCATCAAGTGGTTTTGAACTTCTTGAGGTATCCTCTAGTGATCCTGAGAGTTTCAAAGAATGTACCCGAAATTGCATATGGGCCACCACAAGCCCACTGACTATATGGCCATTTCCAATGTGGGTGTGCATGTATCATCAGACCGTAACCTAGCAGAGCTTCAGGGTGCAGACCAGTAAATCGGTCCGAAATTGCCTGCGCCGGCCAGATCACGATTTGCATGCCCTCAAAATCTTCGGTATTTGAGCATGCTGTGGGCCATGAACTTGAGGGTTTGTAAAAAATATGGGTGGAAACCGTGCACAGGACTTGGAGCTTGCAGTTCTGTGTAATTTTGATGTAATTTGGACCCTAAAAGCGCTCTACTTTGCAATGGAGTGTAGGCATCGTTTTTCAAAATGGCGATGGGCTTCAGGACTATTTTCAGGGGTGATCATCTTCAAATGGAAATTTCTCCTAAAAGTCATCAGTTGACCCCCCAAAAATTGAGAAGAAAATGAAAGATGATGAAATAAACTTTAATTTGATGTGTGTCTCGAACACCTTGGAGAGTTGTGAGTATTTTTCCCAAATTTTTGAAGTGGGAGCATTTAGCATTGGGGTCTATGGAAGTTTATTTACTGGTCTGCTACCTTTAGTTTCAAAATGGCGCCTTCCACCGTTTGTTGTCAAATGTTTGCGGAGTGTTTTTTTTTTTCAGGGGGGCGGAACCGGGGGGGGGTAGCGTTTCAAAAGGGGTCACCAATGGCGGTTCCGCAACAAATGCGCCCAAAATCTGAATAGGGCCGATGGACCGTCCTCCGATCACAGCTATTTCGAGCGAACAAGGGGGGGGGATAATTTGGGGTCGGAAGGAGCAAAAACTCAATTCACGCCCGTTGGGGGCGCCCTACAGTAAGGTAGCCGCAAACAGAGGGCTTGTTTTCAGGCCAGAAATCGCAGTCAGAGATTTTTTTTTCGCATTTTTTTGATGAAATATGAGTCATCCATCCTTCCTCGTGCCGTACAAGTGGTTTGGAGGAATTTTTCAAAACCTCGCTTCTCTTTAGTTTCAAAAGGGCGCCTTCCACCGTTTGTTGTCAAATGTTTGCGGAGTGTTTTTTTTTTTCAGGGGGGCAGAACCTGGGGGTGGGGGCAGCGTTTCAAAAGGGGTCACCAATGGCGGTTCCGCAACAAATGCGCCCAAAATCTGAATAGGGCCGATGGACCGTCCTCCGATCACAGCAATTTCGAGCGAACAAGGGGGGGGGGTAATTTGGGGTCGGAAGGAGCAAAAACTCAATTCACGCCCGTTGGGGGCGCCCTACAGTAAGGTAGCCGCAAACAGAGGGCTTGTTTTCAGGCCAGAAATCGCAGTCAGAGATTTTTTTTTCGCAATTTTTTGATGAAATATGAGTCATCCATCCTTCCTCGTGCCATACAAGTGGTTTGGAGGAATTTTTCAAAACCTCGCTTCTCTATAGGGTGCAGACCAGTAAGTCGGTCCGAAATTGCCTGCGCCGGCCAAATCACGATTTGCATGCCCTCAAAATCTTCGGTATTTGAGCATGCTGTGGGCCATGAACTTGAGGGTTTGTAAAAAATATGGGTGGAAACCGTGCACAGGACTTGGAGCTTGCAGTTCTATGTACTTTTAATGTAATTTGGACCCTACAAGCGCTCTACTTTGCAATGGAGTGTAGGCATCGTTTTTCAAAATGGCGATGGGCTTCAGGACTATTTTCAGGGGTGATCATCTTCAGATGGAAATTTCTCCTAAAAGTCATCAGTTGACCCCCAAAAATTGAAAAGAAAATGAAAGATGATGAAATAAGCTTTAATTTGATGTGTGTCTCGAACACCTTGGAGAGTTGTGAGTATTTTTCCCGAATTTTTGAAGTGGGAGCATTTACCATTGGGGTCTATGGAAGTTTATTTACTGGTCTGCTACCTTCATGGGATCCGTCAGCGTGATTCACGGTGGGTTGGGGGGGGGGTGGGTACTCAATCACGCCTTCTCCCGGAGTTTAAACAAATATGGACATTTACAAATCTATGTGAATATCCAATGTCCAATGGCCAAGCAGCAGCATGGACATTCCCTGTACAAACCAATATGTCCAATATCAAACTGATTGTCTTATCATTTGGTGCGTACCAAGTCATTATTCTTCACTCCTCACATTACAGCAAATTAGTCATATGCAAAGACCCCAAAGTTAACTTGGTCATAGATAATTGATGTCATAATGATGTCATCAATGGTCACATGACGTCATCTTAAAGGTGAATTTTTAAAGATTTTATATCAAAAGAAAGTAAGTCCAATTGGTGTAAAACTTGATTTGAACATGTATACAGAGACGTGTTGCAGGCAACATTGGCTTGTGTCATTATGACGTCATCATTTGTCACGAGTCGTCATCTAAGCTTAAAGGTGCTTATTTTGAATTCTTATATATGAAGAAATTAGTCGTGGAATAATACGTAGGCAAAGTGGAATAATTAGTCGTGGAATAATAAATAGGCACAGACCAAGACCCTAGGCTTTAGCTGGTCTTAAGCAAGTGACATTATCATGACGTCATTATTTGTCATGTGACGTCATCTTTAATGTTCATAATGGAAATGTTCTAGAAAATGTTCTAGAAATGTTCCGAAAAGTCTATTGGGTAGGTAAATACAATGTTACATATGTAACATGAAAATGAAGTTGACGTCATATTGACATTATCTTGTAACTGTTTTGTATGCTGTAAAATGTGGACATTTCAAACTGAATTTACCTCATGGTGACGTCATCATGGGTAATGTAACGTAACATTTTAAAACCAGCAAATAAGTCATCCGGAAATGTTGTTCTACCATTAAAATCATCATTCAGCTGACTGCATATGGACAAAATACGTATAAACTTATACAAATTTGCAGAAAAGCCATATGATATGTTCATTTAACATACATAGCTCCAGTTCTGATTCTGTTCAGTTGCCCTCACAGTTTTAAGTATTATGTTTTCAATGTACGGGTAAATTGTAGTTTAATATATTCTGTTTGTAATCATATTATGTTAATTTTTTTTATCAAATATGATGTTCACATGTACAATTCAGTTTCAAACATGTTTTTGATAAGCCATTATTGAACTGAATTGAGTTGAAGAATACTTTAATACTTGCTTTTGATTGTAGATTACCCACAAAGAGGTAGAGCCAGCATAGGAAGCATCGGCACAATCAGCGGTAGCTTCTGCCCTGTCATTGTTGGTTCAAGGAAAGTTGATATCACTATCAAATCGTCATTGGAAGGACAAGGTAAATATAATCTTGTTCGATACAATAAAGTAGTTTTATATCTTTGATCAAGTGTTTATGTATTTTTAGGGGGAGAGGGCAGGGCGAGGGTGATATTAACATGGTAGAATTTCCAGTTCCGCAAGCTAGAGAGTCACCAATTTTCTTTTGTACAACTGTAGGCCATTGCATTGCAGAATATGGTAGACACAATATGAGGACGCTATTTATAGTGATTAAAGTCTCGTAATTGTTCCTCTATGGGTGCAGACCTGTAAACAGGCCCAAAATTGCTTACGTGGGCAAAATCACAATTTTAAATGCCCTAAATGAGCATTTTATGGGCCATACACTTGAAGCTCTGTAAGCTTATTGGTTAAAACCGTGCACAAGACTGCGAGCTCGAATTTCTGTGAAATTCCGATCATGGAAAGGGGTCCTAGAATTGCTTGTTTTCTGCAATGGAGCGCAGGCTTCGGTTTTTTTAATGGCGATGGGCCACGTGCGGTGACTACTTTTGGGGTGATAATCTTTGGATAAAATTTCCTCCCTAAAGTCATCGGATTTCCACTCGAAAATGGAGTAGAAAATTAATGATGATGAAATAAACTTTAATTCCTTTAATTTTGATGGTTGTCTTAACTCTTGGAGAGTTGTAGGTATTAAACATGAATGGAAGTGCGCGTAATAATGGGTGTCGATTTAAGGTATGCAACCCCATGTAGCAACGCCAAATAACGCTCCCTATTTGGAGTGCAGCAGCAGTGATTTCCTGCATTTAGTTTTATGCTTAGTTCTGTGAAAGATAATACAGTAACCTAACTGTCAATTTTGATGATCATGAGACTGTTTGTGTGTCCTGGATTTATTTACATGAGCATGCTTCTTTGTTTTGAGTTGATGTTAATCATTAATATGAAATGAAGATTTTCCGAATTGTCTGCTATTCATTCTAACCTAGATACATGTAATTAATGATGCGATGTGATAATTTCTTCCATTTTACTTTTTGCGACATCATTGATTTATAGTTTCTTCATGACAATGTAGGAGTGTTCGGAAAACGCCCTGGCAATCATACTAGAGAAAACTTCCGCTTTCAGAATTAAACATTGTGTATATAAAAAAGATCACTACTGAAAAAAATTAACAGCACATATTAAGCAAAACCAGATGTGGATTAAACTAATTGATTTCAAGTTATTTTTGGGAGGGGGAGGCTGGGTTGACACAAAAGAGAGGGACCTCAAAGCTTTGAAGATTTTTCTGATTCTTTATACTCCCATATTGTGATCAATCCCGAAATTAACAGTGACCCGTCTTTTTTTTAACCTATTTTGTGGATTTTCACTTTCACACACAAGCCATTGTTTATGAATTCAATTTTTCAACAGGGGGCACGGAAACCGTTCAGCATCCTTTACAACACCAACCTGAGGTAAGCAGTCCAGCAGTACAAACAAGTCAAGATTCCAGTCCAGTCACCGATGCAGCAGCAGATGCTGCAGCGGATCTGTGTGAAGAGGCACTTAAGAAGGCATACAAGACCACAGGCAGTTACGTGCAACTGATTCCATGGGTTGATGATGACATGATGCATATAAAGGATATATATACCAAGTTAAGATTAGTCACTGATGAGTTACAAATGATATGGATGCAGTATGAAGGTAAGGAGGTGACATATCAGGAGGCTTTCCTTGAGGAAAACGAGGAAGGGTTTGTAATCAACCGTATAATTTATGAGGGAATGGCTGGTCTGGGAAAAACAACCCTGATTGGGAAAATCGCTTACGACTGGGCAAGTGGCTTATCTGGCCCTCTGGAAAAATATAAGCTTGTTTTTGTTCTGAGAATGAGTGCACTGGAACAAACTGCAGATCTTGTTGACTCTCTATATGAGCAGCTCATCGATCCAAACGTTATCGATAAAAACCACCTGAAAACCTTTATTTTCAATAATCCTAAAAGGGTGCTAATTCTTCTGGATGGTTTTGATGAGTTGATGACCACCAAACTTGATAGTAAATCATTCGGATCCATCCTGCAAATTCTAAAACGAAAGGTTGGAGCAGACATTGATGTGGTTATAACAACCCGCACATCTCATTATGGCACATTGGTCAGTAGATCACGTGTCAGCAAAGCACCGGTTGGAAAACCTTTCACCCATGTGAAGGTGTTGGGGTTCTCTGAGGAAGATATTAAAAATTACTTGGGAAAATTCTTTTCTAAAAGCCCTCATGATGCTGACTCTCTTTTCCAAACCATTCAGTCATCAGCTGTCCTACTTGATTTAGCCTGCAGCCCAATGCTGATTCTATTAATGTGTTTATTATGGAGACAAGATGCGACACTTCCGGACACAATATCACGCCTATTTGACCAGGCCCTTCGTTATATATTCAAGAGAAAAGATATACCGGAGGAGGAAATACCAGAGATCGTTGTTGCAATCGGAAAGGTTGCTTTCCATGGCCTGGTGTCTCCATTGCAGCGGCTTTCATTTCAAGAAAGAGAGTTTGAGAAGAGTGCGCTTGATAAAGCTATGAAGGCCGGTATCCTTACAAGCAAGAGGGTCTTAATCAAAGGTTTGGACACTCATAACAGCATAGAGTTTATCCACAAAACAATTCAGGAGTTCTGTGCTGCCGCTTACCTGCAAAGCTTACAAGAATCAGACACTGATGAATTTCTAAAGAATCTTGATAAACTTGATGACCCGGAGACGTTTCGCTATTTGCTGCGCTTTTGTTGTGGTGACAATGAAGCATGCACTATTAAAGTCTTGCAGATGTTGCAAAAAAGGATCAATGATCAAAGTACACTGATCAAAACTAAAGCATTAACCATGGCCTTGAATTGTTACTTTGAGAGTCAGGCAGAAAATCTGTTATCAGGGGCATTCACACATTCAGTCATAACTGAAACAATAAACACGGATTATCTCAAGAGCCGTGATGATGTGAACTCCTTTGTGTGGTTTCTCAAACATGTTGCTAACCAAACAAAGAACACGGGCAATATTTGGCTCGACAATGTTAAGGAATTAAACTTCGCTAATCTTAGCTTGGAGAAGTGTAGTGAAGGCCTAGCAGTGGCCATGAGTAACATGCCTAATATTTCTGTTGTCAGAATGAAGGAATGTTATTTAACTGCTTACAGTATGACAGAAATTGCATCAGTGTTGGGAAGGACTGACAAGTTGTCTGTACTGGACCTTTCCTGCAATTCAAATTTAAGTGGTTCAGTGCATTCATGGATTTCGCAGTTAAATAAAACACATCTACAAAAGTTAAAGCTAGATGGCTGTTCTCTGACAGTTGATGACATGAGGCAAATTGCTCTTTCAATTTGTGATATGCCAAATTTGATGGAACTGAGTTGGTTGAAATGTTTATCGATATATCCAGAAGGATGTGGCATTAGGCTGCACCTAAGGAAGCTTTCATTAAATGGTGCCGAAATGAAACTCATCTTGAAGGCACTGGCTAACAGAAAAGACTTAGTTGCATTGCGCATGTCAGAAATTGAGGGACTACAAGGCACAGCAGCATTATGGACTTCTCAGTTAAAGGAACTAAAGCAACTAGACGGGTTGTCTTTTGAACGTTGTTCACTAACAAACACCGATGTTAAGCTCATTGCTGCATCACTTCATGATACACCTACGCTGACAGAACTTCACCTGATGTCTCAAGATTATAGTACTTCAAAAACAGGTGATGTACAGTTCATTGCTGCATTTGTTAGATGTATGTCAAAGCTTATCCACTGTAGTGTCAACGATGTGTTTCGAGTCTTACCATGTGGAAATGGTCTTACCATGGGGAAATCGAAGATAGAAATATTGAGTCGGATGTTCACCTGCACTGATGTGGCAGATATTGTGAAGGCCATGGGTAGCAGGAGTCACATAGTTGAAGTGGTTATTGAAGATGTGAAAGGACTTGGTGATTCTGCAGCTGTATGGTCACGTGCATTAAGAGAACTGAAATATCTGGAGCAATTAGACTTACGTAACTGCTGTTTAAAAGTAGAGGATGTGAAATGGATTGCTTTTCTAGTTGGCTGCATGTCAAAGATTACCAATTGTACTGTCAGTGGTGTGTTTCGAGTCTCACCATGTGGTACGGGTTTGAAGACAGAACTCTTGAGTCAGATGTTCACAGGTACTGACGTGGCAGATATTGTGAAGGCCATGGGTAGCAGGAGTGACATAGTCGAAGTGGTCATTGATCATGTTCAAGGACTTGGTGGTACAGCAGCTGAGTGGTCACCTGCATTACGAGAACTGAAATATTTGGAGCAATTACACGTACAAAACTGCTGTTTGAAAGTAGAGGATGTGAAATTGATTGCTTTTCTAGTTGGCTGTTTGCCAAAGCTTATCCATTGTACTGTTGATCGTGTGTTTGAAGTCTCACCATGTGATACAGGTTTGAGGGTACAACTCTTGGGTCAGACATTCACTAGTACTGATATGGCAGATGTTGTGCAGGCCATGGGTAGCAGGATTGACATAGTCGAACTGCCAAGGCGTATCCATTGTACTGTTGATGATGTGTTTCAAGTCTCAACATGTGATACAGGTTTGAAAGTAAAACTCTCGGGTCAGACATTGACTGGTACTGACGTAGCAAATATTGTGCAGGCCATGGGTAGCAGGAGTGACATAGTCGAAATGGTCATTGATCGAGTTCAAGGACTTGGTGGAACAGCAGCTGAGTGGTCACCTGCATTACGACAACTGAAATATTTGAAGCAATTACACTTACAAAACTGCTCTTTGAAAGGAGAGGATGTGAAATTGATTGCTTTTCTAGTTGGCTCTTTGCCGAAGCTTATCCACTGTACTGTTGATCATGTGTTTGAAGTCTAACCATGTGATACAGGTTTGAGGGTACAACTCTTGGGTCAGACATTCACTGGTACTGACGTAGCAGATATTGTGCAGGCCATGGGTAGCAGGGGTGACATAGTCAAAGTGGTTATTGATCGTGTTCAAGGACTTGGCGGTACAGCAGCTGAGTGGTCACCTGCATTACAAGAACTAAAACGTCTGGAACGAATAGACTTTAAAAACTGCTCATTGAGAGGCAAAGACATTGAACACATTGCTGCATCACTGAGTACCAATCTGGTTCATTTGCATGTGTCTGGGAATCCCCTGGCTGGCTCGCGTGTTTCATTGTCCAAGTTAAAGCAGCTGACACAACTTAAGAGACTGACACTAGGTGACTGTGGCTTAGAAGTGGAGGATGTGATATGTATTGCTGCTGTCGTTGGCTGTTTGCCGAAGCTTAACCATTGTACTGTTGATGTGTTTGGAGTCTCACCATGTGATACAGGTTTAAAGGCAAAACTCTGGGGTCAGACATTCACTGGTACTGACGTAGCAGATATTGTGCAGGCCATAGGTACCAGGAGCGACATAGTCAAAGTGGTCATTGATCATGTTCAAGGACTTGGCGGTACAGCAACTGAGTGGTCACCTGCATTACGGGAACTGAAATGTCAGGAGCACTTACGCTTACAAAACTGCTGTTTGAAAGTAGAGGATGTGAAATTGATTGCTTTTCTAGTTGGTTGTTTGCCAAAGCTTACCATTGTACTGTCGATGGTGTGTTTCAATTCTCACCATGTGGTACAGGTTTGAAGGTAAAACTCTTGGGTCAGACATTCACTGGTACTGACGTAGCAGATATTGTGCAGGCCATGGGTACCAGGAGTGACATAGTTAAAGTGATCATTGATCATGTTCAAGGACTTGGTGGTACAGCAGCTGAGTGGTCACCTGCATTACAAGAACTGAAATGTCTGGAACGAATAGACTTTAAAAACTGCTCATTGAGAGGCACAGACATTGAACATATTGCTGCATCACTGAGTACCAATCTGGTTCATTTGCTTGTGTCTCGGAATCCCCTGGCAGGCTCAGGTGTGTCATTGTCCAAGTTAAAGCAGCTGACACAACTGAAGATACTGACACTAGATGACTGTGGCTTAGACGTGGAGGATGTGATAAGTATTGCTGCTGTAGTTGGCTGTTTGCCGAAACTTATCCAATGTAATGTTGATTATGTGTTTGGAGTCTCAACATGTGATACAGGTTTAAAGGTAAAACTCTTGAATCAGACATTCACTGGTACTGACGTAGCAGATATTGTGCAGGCCATAGGTAGCAGGAGTGACATAGTCGAAGTGCACATTGTTCGTGTTCAAGGACTTGGCGGTACAGCAGCTGAATGGTCACCTGCATTACAAGAACTGAAATGTCTGGAACGATTAGACTTTAAAAACTGCTCATTGAAAGGCACAGACATTGAACACATTGCTGCATCCCTGAGTACCAATCTGGTTCATTTGCATGTGTCTGAGAATCCCCTTGCTGGCTCAGGTGTGTCATTGTCCAAGTTAAAGCAGCTGACACAACTGAAGATACTGACACTAGATGACTGTGGCTTAGAAGTGGAGGATGTGATAAGTATTGCTGCTGTAGTTGGCTGTTTGCCAAAGCTTGGGTATTTCTGTTTAGTGGATTGTTTTGATAGATTTAATGAAGTATACATTCATGTACTTCCGTGTGAAATCGCTAATGGCATACAACTGTATCTCTCGGCGGGTAAATTTCGAGGTCCTGATGTGGCAAATATTGTGAGAGCAATAGGAAGAAGACGTGACTTTGTTGACATGCAAATTAAATATAATAAACACCTTAGTGGCAAAGCAGCTGAATGGTCACCTGCATTGCAGGAACTTAAACATCTGAAGCGATTGAATATGCAAAACTGCTCATTAATAGGTGAAGATATTAAACACATCGCTGTTTCACTTAGTGACATACCCTGCTTAGTTGAACTGGATCTGTCTGGAAATGCATCCCTTGCTCACTCGGGTGCATGGTCTCACCTAAAGTGCCTGAAACAATTGACAAAACTGACCTTACAGCGGTGCTCATTGAGTGATGCAGACATTGAACTCATTGCTGCATCATTTAGTGACATACCAACTCTGGTTGAACTTGATCTGTCCAGAAATGTTTCCCTGGCTGGTTCAGGTACATGGTCTCACCTAAAGTGCCTGAAACAACTGAAAAAGCTGGTCTTAAGGCAGTGTTCATTGAGTGATGCAGACATTGAACGCATCACTGCATCACTTAGTGACATACCAACTCTGGTTGAACTGGATCTGTCCAGAAATGTTCCCCTGGCTGGTTCAGGTACATGGTCTCACCTAAAATGCCTGAAACAACTGGAAAAGCTGGAAATGCGGTGGTGCGCATTGAGAAATGCAGACATCGAACTCATCGCTGCATCACTTAGTGAAATGTCAAATCTGCTCGAACTGGATCTGTCTGAAAACATATTCCTGGCTGGCTCGGGTGCATGGTCTCACCTGAAAAAGCTGGTCTTAAAAGAGTGTAGGTTGAGTGATGCAGACATTCAACTCATCGCTGCATCACTTAGCAGTGTTGTAGTCGAGTCCACCACGTGCGAGTCCAAATACGAGTCCGAGTCCGAATTCGAGTCCGAGTCCGAATTCGAGTCCGAGTCCGAATTCGAGTAAGAGTCCACTTCGAGTTCGAAATCTGAGTTCAAGTCGAAAAATCCAAGTCCGAGACCTCCTAGTCCGAGTCGGAGTGCAGTCCGTTAATTAATATGCAGCTACATCAAATGTTATCATACAAGACGGCACAAACAGAGAGCTAAGTAAACATAATGGGGCTTAAAGGACGAGGGGAAGGGATTTTAAAAAGAAGGAGATATTGTTTGTCCGTTTTTCTTATTCATTTAGGATTTACCTTCTAAAGGCCCTGCTTTTGAAGATGTACTTACTGGACGGTTCTGTAAACCTTTATTTCGAGTTTCACCCCAATAGGTTTTTTTTCAAATGCTTGTTTCTGTGAAGCATACTAAGTTTTTAACGTTAAACATCAAAAGTTTTCACTAATGTTTAGTAATAGCATTTTTGTTTTTCGTTTTGTTTTATTCGGCCCCACGATAATGTTTTCTGCATTGAAGATGCTATATGCAACCCAATTTAAAGCCTTTTTCTATAGGAGTCCATATGGCAAAATATAGAAGAAAATATTACCACACATTTATGTTAAAACAAACGGATTAGAGATATAATTTATTGAAGATCAGGGCCAGCATATCTTTAAAAAAAAAAAATTCATATAAAAGAGTAGATGTTGTCAATAAATAATTTGCTCTTATTAAGATTACCCATAGAAGGCAATTGATCAAATTGTGAACTGGTAACATCCTTTCAGAAATATAATGGTACTTGGTGAAAAGCCGTTAACACAGTGTTTTCTCATTTTCGGCTTGTTTAGTTTTCCATTGAACTTACTTGGGACCAATATGAAAATGGTCCACGAGTTTTCATCAATTGAAACTATTTTGTAGTTTAAGTGAATTTACACGATTAAAATGCCTTAACTTTGACTGTAAGTTTTGCTAATATTGCAACTTTTAAAACAAAAAACCCTGAAAAAAACGAACAGGATCCAAATAATGACGATTGTGTTTAATTTATATCTCGGGATTTCAATTGAGTAGAAGAGAACAAATATTTGAGGAGGAGACCACGGGCAAATGCCTATGTCTAACAAATGAATGAATGAATGAATAATTGAGAAGAACAATTGTTATAGTTTTGTAAGAATTGTTTTGTATATTATGACAAAAATGAAACCAAATAAATAAGATTTGAAGGTTTGCATGGTGAATATAGCAATACGATGACGTTTTGCGGTAGCACTACGTGACCAATCTCTTTTGTGGGTTTGTGAGGTTCTTTTCAGAGCCTCACAAAGAACCTCACAAACTCACTCAAGAGGTTTGCTACCGAAATAACGTAACATTATGTATTTCGTTCTAAATCCTGGACTTACATGAATTTGGTGCAAATCTGCTGTTTTCATATCCACTTTTCATGAAATGCTAAAGCAAACTAAATCTGGACATGACGGTTGAGAATGGCAACGTTTTCAATAGAAGTAAACAACAATATTAAAATAATTTGGCCGATTAATTTTTGTTTCACAATGCATTACTTGTTCTCTGTATGCCTCCTACATGTGTTATTTTCTCCAATAAAATAATGCATATAAGTCATTTCAGTGGTTTCGTTTCTGTATTATTTCCCCCATAGTAAATGACATGAGATTAAGTAAATTTAATTAGTTCCAAAGCGTTTCTCTCCCAGAACAGAAAACGTCGAGCTTAAACATATTTAGATTCAACTGTTCCCCCTCCCCAACATCTTGCCCTAGTAAAGTTAGTCAAAATGCAGTTCGATGAGTTGGATATTAAATCCCAGGTCATCATTTTTTTGAAAAGAACCAGAGGTATAAACTCGACGTTCCGGTCAGTATGATCTGACCGTCTTCCGGAGAGTGCCTAAACTCTAAGAAAGACTAACTTAAATTATTCGCACATGGTGTTTCCGCAAATCTTTCATTCATTAGTTTCTCCATCATGCAAAGCCTCAAATCTTACTTAAATATATAATGGTTCATGCAATTATTGCACCAAAAAGCTCTTCAGAAATTGGATTTAAGTGAATGCATCCTTATGCGTCATCGGGACACGTTACCATTAACTGTGATTTTAAATAAGTTGGTGGAACCGTTAAACATTGTAATCTTAACAAGCAATGATACAATGCAGTAGACATTTAATATACTGTTGATATTTGAAACTTAATTTTGGTACTACTTTATGTATGCAACCTTCGTAGAGCACCTATTGTTTCATCTAAAATTGATTATGTCAGACGTCATTGATAATGAGTGCACGTGCCAATGCGAAAATGTGCACGAGATAACAATTACTATTTTCAATAACTATGTTTAATTTCTTCGTTTTCAACCTTTTTTCTTGAGAGAGATATATCACTCTCTTTATATGAAGGCATATCCTGATTTAAATGGAACTTATGGAAAGGAAACTACAGATAAGATAATTGCCTTGTTCCCCCCCCCCCCCGTAATCCTTCATGTACATGAACATGTACCTTCTAAAGACCCTGCTATGAAGATGTACTGTTTTTTATATTTTTGTATGGTGTCTGTTAAGACAAAGTTTTTTTTTAAATACTGGTGTTTTTTTTTAACATACTAAGTTATTAACTTTCGAATAAAACATCAAATTAAAACCTCCACTAATGCTCAGTAATGGCATTAGTGCTTACCTTTTTGTTCTCAGTTATTTTCGGCCCAACAATAGCATTGGGCATTGGAGATACTGTGCAACCTAAAATTAAAGCCTTGTTTTTGAGAGGGCCGGGTCAAAAAAAGACGAAAAAAAATGATATATATTAAATAAATTGAAACATACAGATTAGAAATATGATTTGTTTGAAGATCAGGGACAGCATAATTTTTTTTTAAAACATGAACTAAATCACATGTGAAGAAAATAATTGGTCAAATTGTGAAGTATATAGTCGCATCCTTTGCAAATATAGTTATTCTTGGTAAAAAAAACTACACAAACATTTTAAACAGGTGTTTTTTGCATTGTGTTTTTGTTTGAAGTTGGTAGTTTGTCAAATGAACTTAGTGGAAACCAACATGTAACATGTCCACATAAAATTACATGATGATCTATCAAATCAGTGTAATCCTTTCTTGTCGATTGTTTATTTTGTGGGAAAGAATTTCTTTTATTGATCCCATCATTTTTTTATGAGCAAAATATAAAAAAGGACTTAGAGACTCCTTATTTCTAAAAGTATGGTATCTGGTTTTGGTACATGCTGACTTGTACTGATATTAATATGAAATCACTGTGGTTAATGGAAATAAAGAATTTTTGTAATACAAGCACGTTGTGTGTAGGTTTGAGTCTGTTAATTCCACACATGTAACAATACCTTTAATATAAGGGGGTTTGAAGTAAGATAAGATGCAGTCGAGACTATCAGAAGTAATGTTAGAATCAACAGGAGATGAACAGTGACATAGGAGTATTGTTATAGACATTGGAGCAGCTTCACTTGAGAATGGCATTGTAAGTGACTTTTAAGAAGTATAAGAACTCAATCTTGACCGACAAAAGATTCAAGCATATGCCCGTCTTTGTGTGTCCTTTATATTGGGGAGAATGAATTATTACCGTACTTTTCGATTGACTTGCAGGCTGGAAAATTCCTTGAGGAGCACGTTTTGTGTAAATTTAATATTCACGGGGTCCAATAACAAAATAATTGGATATACGCCAAACCTTTTCCGAAGGTTATAACAGACCTAAAGCCCTTACTTCTCATTTGTTTGTTCGGTAAATATTGTTTCATAGAAGATCATGACCTTGACTAATTATTAACCTTGCTAATGCGCCCTTTGTACTGTCTACGTGGTAATAATCAGTGACGCCTTCGTCACGTGACGCTGCGCGCGCATACAAAAGGGGAATTCCCGCACCATCTAAAATTGCGACGCTTCCTTCAATTTACAGGATCGGGTGACAAATCTGGTCGTTAAGACAGAAAAATGGTAAGCATTGTGGATATTTTCTAAGAAACAAAGTACTATCGGTCTTTGTCGTGTTCTATATGGCATTTAAAGATCGAACAGAAATGCTTTTCTTCATACTTCCCCGCTTGAAATAGCTCAACTGAGCCACCACTTTTCACTAACGTCTGTTGACTTTACTTTGTCAAGGCTACAGTTAAAATGTAGTTCTATTTGCCTCATTTATAGAAACATTTGTTTAATTTGTATGCCCCGGCGAAGCCGAAGGGCATGGGTGTTTCTGTCTTGTCCTTCCGTGTGTGTGTGGGTGTGTGTGTGGGTGTGTGGGTGACCACAAATTCGCTGCCTTGTGGAGACTCACACACAATAGTGAACAAAACATTGTAAAGGTCTCCACAGGGCAATTTCTATAGATGAATAGGTCTCCACAAGGTTTTCACGAAATAGATATATGGGTTTTACTCAAAAACTAGGAATTTCCAAGGTGTGTTTATTTGTCGCAGATGGAAGAGTTTTAGAAAAGGGATATTAATTCCAAATTTCAGCCCAGGAAACTTATTCTGGTTAAAGTAAGAGCATTTTGAAAATTCACTTTCAAAATTGAACACTTTACTACACGGGAACAAAGAAATGTCTCCACAAGGATACAAATTTTGGAATGGGTGTGGGTGTGTGTGTATGTCACACTTTTGCTTTCATCACGATAGCTCAAGATAGACTTGATGGATTGTCATGAAACTTGGCATTTAGTTTGATAGTGGGTTCCCCAAGAAGCCTTTTGAATTTGAGGGCTACATGTACAAGGTCAAGGTCAATATGGCTAAAACAAAAGAAAATGCTTTCATCAAGATAACTCAAGATAAACTTGATGGATTGTCATGAAACTTAGCAGGTAGTTTACTAGTGGGTTCCCAAAGAAGCCTATTGAATTTGGGGGTTACTGGTCAAAGGTCAAGGTCAATATGGCTAAAACAAAAGAAACGCATTATGATAACGTAAACAAAAGAAGTGCTTGTCATCACGATAACTCAAATAAGCATTGATGTATTGTTAGAAACTTCAAAGATGGCTTGCTAGTGGAACTCCCAAGAAGCCTATTGAATTTGGGAGTTACAGGTCAAAGGTCAAGGTCAATATGGCTAAAACAAAAGAAATGCTTGTCATCACGATAACTCAAGGAAGACTTGATGGATTGTCATAAAAATTGACAGGTGGCTTGCTAGGGGTACGCCCAAGAAGCCTATCGAATTTGGGGGTTACCAGTCAAAAGTCAAGGTCAATATGGCTAAAACAAAAGAAATGCATTATGATAACGTAAACAAAAGAAATGCTTGTCATCACGATAACTCAAATTAGCATTGGTGTATTGTCATGAAACTTTAAAGATGGCTTGCTAGTGGAACCCCAAAGAAGCCTATTGAATTTGGGGGTTACAGGTCAATGGTCAAGGTCAATATGGCTAAAACAAAAGAAATGCTTGTCATCACGATAACTCAAGGAAGACTTGATGTATTGTCATAAAACTTGACAGGTGGCTTGCTAGGGGTACGCCCAAGAAGCCTATTGAATTTGGGGGTTACCAGTCAAAGGTCAAGGTCAATATGGCTAAAACAAAAGAAATGCATTATGATAACATAAACAAAAGAAGTGCTTGTCATCACGATAACTCAAATTAGCATTGATGTATTGTCATGAAACTTTAAAGATGGCTTGCTAGTGGAACCCCCAAGAAGCCTATTGAATTCGGGGGTTACAGGTCAAAGGTCAAGGTCAATATGGCTAAAGCAAAAGAAATGCTTGTCATCACGATAATTCAAGATAGACTTGATGGATTGTCATAAAACTTGGCAGGTAGTTTAAGTGGATTCTCCAAGAAGCCTATTGAATTTCGGGGCTACAGGTACAAGGTCAAGGTCAATATGGCTAAAACAAAAGAAACGCTTGTCATCACGATAACTCAATTTAGACTTGGTGTATTGTCATGAAACTTGTCAGGTAGCTTTCAAGTGGTACATCTCTTTCTACTTCATTCTGTAGGATCTTGTTGTTTTTCACTTCACATTTAATTACAAAACACCTACCGTGTGAAACCAGTTTTAATTCAGAGGGAGGGTTAACTAAACAAATCAATGGTTATGTAACTGAATAGTCCCACAGAACCAGATAGCTCGTATAAATTATCATATCAAGAGGGTGGCAGTGTGTCAATGCCCCGGTTGGGGTGGAGGGGCATTTGTGTTGGAAGACACACTTTTCTTTTTTCCTTTAAAATAACCACATGGAATTATTTTTTAAACCATTGTATCGTCAGCAATTGTATGGACATAACTTGTTCGTGGATTGAGGTTGGGGTTGGGGTGGGGCGTGGCGAGGGGAGGGGAGGGGAGGGAGGAGGGTAGATATTTGATATTCGTTGTTCCATGGCTATCATACCCCTTCTCAAAAATTAGATGTGGTAGTGTATTACTCCGATGCATTTTCTTAAAGCCCTCCTGTTTTATTTGACAAATCATGTAACGATTATGACTATTCTTCAATTTCAAATTTGTCATAACTTTATCAATATCCAGGGAGATTTTTGTTTGCAACCTTTGAGGAGCCTTTCTGACTTGGAGGATGCCAAGAGAGCTGCTCGGCACATTAATGATCACTCGCTGGCCAAGATGGTCACGAGAAAGAAGAAAGTCCGCAAGTCCAAGAAAGAGGCGTTCCAATCAGTACTGTTAGCTGCCAGGTCCTGCCAAGAATCCATTCCTCCCAAGTCTGTTGTTTCAAGTACTTCCACAGAGGATCAAGAATGCAGGTAAAGTGAACATTTAAGGTATTTTCTTTTTAAAACCATGCTTGTAAAATGTGTTAATTTTGTTCAAAGTTTTTTTTATAATATGATTGTGAATTTTGTTCATGTTAAACACATGCTTGCTTGCTGAATGGTGCAAGAAAACTTTGATCTGGATTGATTAAATTAAGGTTTAATTGTATTTCATAATTTAAGTTTCTGGTAGAACCATTCAATATTTAAAAGTTGAAAAACGAAGTATGTTAATGTAGTAAGTGAAAATTAACTTTCATTTTGATGATTTTTTAAGAGCATCAAACGAATGCAAGATCTTCAAAGTTTGTGAAGCAATTTCAGGAAATGTATGTGATAGTCCTCTTCAAACTGTTTCGAATTACACAAGTCATGGTCCTGCCCTTTTCATTATGTTGCTTAAAATTGTTTTCAAATTTTATTTATACATTTACTGTACTCTATACATAACCCATCCGTGTACCACCTGTTACTGCCCAAGTGGTTTTATGATTCTTTAGGAAATAAATACAGAGTGATATAATCTAGTACATGTGTAAGTGGATTAATCCTTAAAGCAATAATTATTCTATGGTTTCAGGACTATTTTTTTTCAATCTTGAAAACAACTTGAGTGACATGATATTCCATCTTTAGCAAGGACTTCCTCAGAGGCAATTTTTTTCAAACTTGCCATATTTTTTTTAATTTCTTCACCTATAGTTCCAAACCGTGCCAGAAACAACAGATCCAGCTGTTTGTGAATAGTTCCTCGACATCACCAGTCTGTCTGCAACTACATCCGTCCACTACTATCTCAGCATTGAAAGGATTACTACAAGACAAAGTGGGGATTGAA
Organism: Patiria pectinifera; assembly: GCA_029964075.1. Lineage (NCBI taxonomy): Eukaryota > Metazoa > Echinodermata > Asteroidea > Valvatida > Asterinidae > Patiria > Patiria pectinifera. The sequence continues at coordinate 4,897,341 of CM057149.1, forward strand.
CCAGAGAAACAACATCTGTTTACAAGGAAAAACCATGAGGTAAATAATGATGATATTCATGTTGATGTTACATCCAAGTTCATGGAAGATTGGAGGCTGTGAAGATCAGTGTTGTAGTCGAGACCATCACAAGACCAGACACAAGTAACACGGCACGAACAATGACAAAGAAATGCCTTTGTTGCAATTCGTTGGAATAGTTTGTGACTTGAATTGAGACTGGAGGTCTGGTGATTGTCTTGTGGTGTCTAGACACTAATAAAGATGCAATACCCAATTTTAAATTTAACGTCTCCCTTCTGTTGAAAAAGCAATATAGAAATTTGAAAGTGATATATATATTAATTCAAGCCTTAAGCAAGTTTTTATTTGTTGTCCACAGCTCCGTGATGAACTCTCCCTAGCGAATTATGGGATTGAGCAAGACACCAACATAGAGTTGCGTCTAGTGTCTGGCTTGATGGGAGGAGATGACAAACAGAAAACAGCAGGTAGGAGTTTAGATATAGAGGTGAGGGGAGGGAAGTGCAGGTTTTGTCGCCAGGGGTTGGGGCAGAGTGGTGTAACAAATTTTTTTAAGGGAGAATTTAGGGGCCTCATCTTCCGGAGGGGGCAGTTAATACATCTTTAACAGTATAAGGATCCTTTCTGTTGTACAAAGTGTACAAGGGAGCCAACGATATCTTCACAAACATAAACTTACATGTTATGCATGATTTAGTAGCGCTGATTAACTTGCTGCCTCATGACCTTGTGATATTCTAGGGAGAAAGAAGACAAAAAGAAGGCAAAAGAAATCTGGGAAGAAATCTACATCTACAGAGGAAATGATTAGGCAAAGTGACTCTGATGAAGAATTTCATGTGAGGTCAACCGACGAGTCAGGGGATTCCCCTACAGCGACATGCGACCAATTAATAGGTACAATTCTACTCATTTGGTACCAGTATTGTAATAA